>BTPG01000007.1:69718993-69845358 GCA_036245525.1 Semisulcospira habei
TGCACATAACCTCACATACACTGTGCACAACCTCACATTCACGCGCCACAAGCAAATAAACACAAGTTTACTGACCTCACAATTTTTTTTATCCTCTCAATCCCCTCAACCGAAACTAATCTCCTTTTACCCTGTGACACAGTACAAGCGTGCAACGCCTAAAAAGTCTTCGCGTAAGAAATGTACACACGTGTGTTTGTCTAACGCTCCAACATGTCTACATTGTACTGGTAAACCCTTGAGAACACAAACGCTTTTCATACAGGAGACAAGGAAAGAAAAGACAGCTAAAACACTCTGTCAGTTTGACTGCCAAGTGTCCTGTACACACACGGAACTCAACAGTGCAGACAAAAGCACATTTGCAAACCTATTCACTGCCGGTAAACGCAGACTGTGTTTTTGAAATCATTGTAAATTCAACGTCAAAGATCCCCAACCGTCTTAAGACCATGGATACAAAATGGTTCCAACAAGAGGCATAGATCCTTATGAGCCCCCGCATATGCGGGGGCTCATGAGGATCTATGCCTCTTGCAGTTGGGTGGTGTTCGATTTTTCTCAGCAGTCAACAGGTTAATGGTGAAGATAGTGAAGTCATCAGTGGTTTTAAGCAGGCGGAGGAGGCGGGGGATGGGGGGGGGGGGGAGCCAGAGAGAGGGAGAGAGAGAATGAAAGGGGAGGGGGGGGAGGGGGTGGGCGGGTCTTCGACCTTAATGGAAAGCTGATGTACACCTCAATGTTTTCGCACCTGTCGTAACTTTCGTATCACATGCTTCGCACCTATTTTAAATTCCATATAACATGCTTCGCACCCAATTTTGACCTCCGTATCACATTTTCCCACCCATTTTAACTTATGTCTCATTTTTTTCGCACCTATGCTGAGAACGGCTCGGAATTACCAATACAAAGGTGCATCTCCTACGGAAATCAAAACATGCACTTACGTTTGTGACCTCACACAAAATATCTGGACAAACGCCACCCCAAACCACACATTCTAACGCAAAAACATGCGTACAACTTCAGCCATATAAGTTTACAGTCGTGACATCACGTTGAACCAAACTAGACAGTGAAGAAACGACTTGCCGTGAAGGTACCCTTCACAGGCGGTTAAACATTAGGCACCTATGTACGCACATAGTAGGCATTGTTTGCTCCTGTCTCAGCTTGAAGGATTGATCGGCTGGGTTTTAACACTGAGCAGGCGACTAAGGCCATCTCACGGCGGAGCATGAAAAGAGCGAGGTATTAACCCCTTCGATGCCAGTGGACGCAGATGTTTTTTACGTTTCTGCTGCAGTATTCGTTAATTCAACGCCAAAGAGCCCAGGTCTTAATTCCAAAAACATGGATACAAAGTGGTGTCAGAAAGAGGCATATATCTTCATGAGCCCCCGCGACTGCGGGGGCTCATGATTATGTCTCTTGCAGGGGTGGATCTGGGGTGGGGGGGGTCATTGGGGGTTTTGGACCCCCCCCCCCCCCCCCCCCCCCCCCGCCCCCCGACCCAAAATTCCTTAAAATGCTATAATAAAGTTCCTTGGTTACGTAGTCTAGCGTCGTGGAGACATTCTGTGTCAGATTTTGGATTTCCCCCCCCCCCCCCCTGGAGCTAAGTGATCCGGCCATGTCTTGCAGATGGATCTTGTTCATTTTCCCGGCAGCGAACGGGCTAAGTGTGTGCGTGGGTGTGTGGGGAGGTGGGGGGGGGGGTGAAGTGCTGTCTATACGTTGAAGACTTATGACCACTTTTTATCTTTAAAGGTGACCTACATATCAACCATACATAACGTTATCATGAAGCCTTTATTCGGTCGCCCATGTTTGTACAGCTAAAGACAGATATTTAGAACCAGGAAACAATGTAAATAAATCAGAACCTCATTTCAGCGGCCACCTGCCATTAAAGACCACCATTCTGGCGGCTGAAAGACGATCTTTAATGACAGATGACACTTGTATTCCATTCCAGAGTTGTCTTGGGAGAACACCCATCTCTTAAGACCACCGTTTTATTAGTGCCCCCAAAGCGGTGCTTAAAGTCGGTTCTGATGTACTAAAATAAATAAATAAAGGCACACAATTATTTCCTTCGCCGGTCGCAAACAGAAAGACGTGCCCACGACAACTGCAAAAGGCATAGATCCTCAAGGGTTTATACAGTATAACTAGTAAACTTGTCTTCAATAGACGTAAGTCACAATTAGCTCATTCTGCCCGCGACACTTGACACCACAGCAAAATATGGCTCGACCATGATAGTTCTTGAACTATCATGGTCGATCTGTCTCCTGAATGGTAATGCAGTTCTCAGAGGACAACTCCAAAATGTGGGTATTTCGTACCTCGGGCGCAATGAGTTAAGCCAAAATTGCATGTTCTTCGACGAAAACAATGGATTAAAAACCCGGACCAACACGCGATTTCGCATGTTTGTCCGGACTTTTTAGTCCACAGTTTTTATCCAAACACGTGCAACTGAGACTTGCTGTTGATTTATGTCCGAACAAGGTCTATTGGCAATGCATAATGGATGGCAAAGATGTCATTCACGGCCAGCAAGCGGCAATAAATGGGTCAATTACGGCCAGTAATTCATCTATATAGCTGCCTAGGATGGTAGTGTGCGATCGATCCTGAATATTTCATTCAATTTAATTCGAAGTACAGCAGACTTCGCTCAAAACAAGGTCGGAATATAGTATAAAAAGTCGGCGACTGTAACAACCTGTTTCAGAGGTCCCTACAAGTCGCAGAGTTCTTTTATGTAAATTATGTGGCTTGTAGCAAACTTCGCATATAACGACACGAAACATCTGGCCTTTTTGTTATATCCGGAGTTTACTGTGTTATTTAGCATATTATAGCTGAGTCCACAAGCACAGGCTATGCGGCTACAATACCCCATTATAGCTGAGTCCACAAGCACAGGCTATGCGGCTACAATACCCCATTATAGCTGAGTCCACAAGCACAGGCTATGCGGCTACAATACCCCATTAAGGCTCCGACGCACTGCAAAACAGGAAATGGATCGACCATGATAATTCAAGGGTAGTGCCAGATTAGCTTGGCGCCTGAAGGCGCCAAGCTAATCTGGCACTACCCTTGAATTATCATGGTCGACCCGTCTCCTGCAACCCATCAAAGTCGTTAGTGACACCCGGCTCCGCGAATGGGAAATGCGGTCTTGGTCGGTGTTAAATGGGTCCAAATAAGACAAGACCTGTTTACTGATTTTTGCAACAAGCGAAGCACCCACGCCTTTTCAAGAGAACACACCTGCGCTGATCTGTGACTTTTGGACCTTACGCCTTTGAGGTGAAAGGTTAAAAAAAATCACAGACCAGCGTGTACGTACGACATACTTGACAAGGACGGAAATATTGACACCGCGGCCATATGACGGTACGAACGTGGACAATACGAATATGGATAGGATATGACATGTGCCGTGCTCTCTGGCCCTGACGAGATGAACTTTTCGCATAGCTTCAGCTAATAGGTTAACCCCGTCACTGCGAGTGGACTCAGAATGCGTTTGAAGGCCAACTCAAAAGCCCCAACCTTCCAAGAAATACAAAGTGGTACGGGTCCGCAAGAGACATAGATCCTCATGAGCCCCCGCGACAGCGGGGGCTCATGAGGATCTATGTCTCTTGCAGTTGGGTTGTGTTCACTTTTTCTAAGCAGGAAAGGGATTATGTCATACGGGAAACATAATACAGTTTCTGCTGAGGATGATTGTAAAAGGTTTCCATTTGGAAATTTATTGTGCATTGCAGTCCTAGTCCTAGTGCATACAGTATTGCTTACCACACGGAGAGATCTTGTACCGGTGACTGCTTGCACAATGTTGTGTAGTTTGGCATCCAGGCAAAAATATTCATCGTCTTTTAAACTTTCGTGCACACATGTATGTACTGTCAACTACTATATCAACAGCTGCTCTCTCTCTCTCTCTCTCTCTCTCTCTCTCTCTCTCTCTCTCTCTCTCTCTCTCTCTCTCTCTCTCTCTCTCTCTCTCTCTCTCTCTCTCTCTCTCTCTCTCTCCCTCTATCTCTCTCTCTCTCAAACTCAAACTAAAACTTTATCCTGAATAAAAACGTTTCATCATCATCATCATAATCTCTCTCTCTCTCTCTCTCTCTCTCTCTCTCTCTCTCTCTCTCTCTCTCTCTCTCTCTCTCTCTCTCTCTCTCTCTCTCTCTCTCTCAAGGTACCTAATCATTTATCTTTTAAAAATAAAGTTTCATTTCATTTCTCTCTCTCTCTCTCTCTCTCTCTCCTCTCTCTCTCTCTCTCTCTCTCTCTCTCTCTCTCTCTCTCTCTCACACACACACACACACACACAAATACATGTACAAACACACACACACACACACACACACACACACACACACACACAACACAACAAACACGCACAAACACAAACACACGCAAGCACGCATGCACGCTCTCATGCACGCACGCACACGACCGACTCAGCTAGTCACACACACACACACACACACACACACACACACACACACACACACACACTTGCATACCCTTGACACACGCACACACCAATTCCCCCGCGTTGCGACATGAACTATTTCAATTAGCGTAACAGCTTGCAGACGAGTCAACCTACCGTAAATTCAGCAGTGTTTCATCCACTCAGCTCATCACGGCGACGAAAACGAAAAACGATGCATACGACCCTCCTGCCTCCACAACAGTAACACCTTCCGCGCTCACTATCAAAACCACAAACCCCAGCGCTAACTTCCTTTGCGGCGCAGAGATGCAAATACTTCAGACTCAATCTTTGTACCGTGACTACCAGCAAGAGGCACAGATTCTCATGAGCCCCTGCGACAGCAGGGGCTTATGAGAATCTTTGCTTCTTGCAGTTGGACGTGACTCAAATACATACCACACCTATCCGACCTTATTTAAGTCCCACCGCCAGTCAGTAAATAAAGCCGAACATACTGCAGGGGCTCACGAGAATCTATGCCTCTTGCAGACTTAGAAAACACCAGGGACCACCCCCGCACTGAGTTCTATGCCTACCAGACAACAAGCTAACCTCGTCAGCACATTTCGAAGCCGTTCGAAAGCAACACTGACACAGGACTGGTAGCGGCGTGGACTACGCACATGCGCTTGAATCAATAATTTCTCCGCGCTCCGGCGATTCGATTCATTTTAAGCCTGGCAAAGTTAAACACACCTGTGCATTTTACCGTGTGTGTCTCTGTTATTGTTGTGTATGTGTACTTTCCGGTGAGGAGATGCAAAAGAGGATGATGGTCATTTTAGTTGAAATTTAAAACGTGAAACGTTTAGGGCGGTAATTTGTCCACCGCGAAGGTGATTTCAAAGACGGGGCGCCGAATAGGGTCTGTACAAATTCTTACCCCAGATAAGATAAGATAAACTTTATTGCTATATGCATAAACATTAGGATTTTTTGCGGCGTAACTGACGAGCGTCCATATTAACATCAACACATCAACACATAAAACATACATACATCACAATCAAGCAGACTCTAAAATAACAAAACACACATGTGTATAGCAGTCATTCCACTAAGTGTGCACACACATCTAAGTAAATGAAATAAAATAAATCTATAGCATAATAAACATATTATGACAACAAAGACCGCCAAGTTAGCCGCAACGAAAACAGATGAGCTAACTTCATATCTATTTGTAAAACTGTATATCCTGTTTAAGATTGATTGATTGATTGTACATTGCTTAACGTCCCGACAGCAACAAGGCTTTCTCAGGACGTGCCTGCACTGCTTGTGAAAAAAACAAAACAACTAAACAGAACATTGAATGTATGTCGCCAGCCGGTCAAATACATTAAATAAACCTAACACATGGGCCTAAATAAAGCTAAGACCATTTAGCAACACACATCCAATATCAAGAGCTACAGGCAGTGCAGACAGTAGGGAGAGTTTTAAAAAGGCAAATACAGGTGAATGGACAAAGGGTAGACAGAAACACATGCCCCAGAATAGAGAGATAAACCCACCCTGTGGGGCTGACCAGGGTGACCCTGGGAACTAAAAAAATACCTAACCCCACCCAAGTCCCCCAGGGCAGACCCGGGTGGGGTCCTGTTTAAAAAGAGGTTTAATGGAACATATAAGAACTATAAGCAACTAAGATGGGCTGTAGGTAATTCTAAAGGGACTTTGAGTCAATCTGCTGAGTTAAATCATATCACAGCCACATTCGACAGGGCCTGAACAGCCCAAGGGATAAAAGCTCTTCTGAAAACGAGTGGTTTTGGCCTTGATGGATCTAAAGCGTAAGCCAGATGGCAAGGGCTCGAACAGGCTATGTGCAGGATGGTTGATGCTCGTCATGTATGATGGAGCTCGCTCTCTTGATGGTGCGTGCGTGGTACAGAGATTCCAGCGAGAGGAGATCGCTTCCAACAATATGAGATGCTGTTTTGATCACCCTATTTAGTTTTTTGCGGGCTTCGTCGGTTACGCTGCCATACCACACGGTCATTGAAAAGGTAAGAATGCTCTCAATGGCGGCGCGGTAAAACTGCACCATGATCTGCTGACTGACGCCAAAAGACTTCAACCGCCGAAGAAAAAAAGTTGCATGGGTTCGAACTTGCGACTTTTCGAACCTGAGCTACCCAGCTCCCCTATTAGGCGAAACTGAAAAAGTGTTGATTGATTGATTGATTGATTGATTGATTATTGATTGATTGATTGATTGATTGATTGATTGATTGATTGATTGATTGATTGATTGATCCATTCATTCATTCAGTTCGGGGTTTAACGTCCACGGCACCAGAGTGATAATGGACGGCCCTAAGCGGTGGATTACGGGGGACAAGGACAACTATTGCCTATGAGTGGAGTATGATGTGGACAATGATCACTTCAGGTGCAATTCAACTGCGTCACTTTGATTTACCAGGACCTTTCAACATGAGAATGCGATGAATCTGTAAGCAGTAAGTGGCGAGTGTGACCGCAGAGGTCAAAGTGAAAAATGTGACAGTTCACAGGGTGTATCTTAAATCTATCCAGCAGGTCCAAGATCTGTTTGGGAATATTCATGCACTAGCCTCCCCTCTCGGGGGGAGGACTGGATATTCTCCAGCGGGTTGCGGGGCGCCTGGGGGTAGTCCCTATTACTTTATGTAGTAGGTGTTCAGTGGAAGGCTCAAAAGATCTAATAAGCGATGCAGTCACAAAAGGACAGCTGATGTCCTGATGACACAAATGCAAGCTTACCAGCCTGGATTTCCATGGCATTAGCACAGCATTCTCAGAATTTATTGAAAAATTATGTCCCTTGGAGCTACTCTGATTGAGTGCATTTTTTGGCTTTGGGCGACGCCTTTGTTAAAAGTAAAGAATATAAATATATATATATATATATATGCCCCAGGTAAGATCGGTCAGTGTAACACTCCTGAATACCTATCATGCCAGATCGGCTCGATCTAGCATAGATCTAGCGTAGATGTCATCTTCGCCTATTTAACAATACAGTGATTCAAAGAAACAAAACTCCAACACTGCCAGTCGACGCAGATCGCCTAAATTAATGCTACGCCAAAGAGGCCCAGCTGTCAGAGAACGTGGGTACAAACTGGTCTCAGAAAGAGGCATAGATTCTCATGAGCCCCCGCAGCTGCGGGGGCTCAAGAGGATCTATGTTTCTTGCAGTTGGATAGTGTTCACTTTTTCTCGAGGTGTTAATGTCTCCAAGTACAAAAGGGACCTACTTACCCTTACCATTTTTTAAACTAAGAACGAAAAATGTACATTGCACCTGCTTTATTACTATTGTTTTCATTACACAAATGCATATTGCTGAACCTTTAGCTTAACCCATTTAGCTCCAAGTCCCTACAGCGGGAGGTTGATTGACCATAATAATTTAAGAGTAGTGCCAGATTAGCTTGGCGCCTTCAGGCGCCAAGCTAATCTGGCACTACTCTTGAATTATCATGGTCAATAAATCTCCAAAATTTGAGACGTGGGACCTTGGGGCTAAAAGGGTTAAACTGAATATATCTGCGATCGATATGTTTACAAGCACAGCATAAACTATCACGCAATCGTGTAGCCAGCAGACTAGAAAGAATATATAGTTATATACTGTAGCCCACACATGTGTGCGAACTTGAAATACATGCATACCAAGCAGATTAATGCATGCTTACCAGAAAAGAACCCTTTGTTGTCGAATCCAGAACTGTGTCACAACAAAATTAATCCTACCGGCGTGACTCAGTCCCCAAAGCTTTAGCAATAAACCTCTACACGGGAACCGTATCACGTATGCATCCGTCTGTGGCTGTCACCTTTTTTGTGTCAGTCACGGCTAAGCCGTCACACTTGCACTGAAAATGGCACACGCAAAGTACACTACTCTGTGTCCCACAGGCTGGGGTTTAGAAATTAGCTTTTACGATGTGGGTCAACGCACATTATTTATTTCTCCTGTTCGCTGAAAGGGAACAGGAGAAATGAATACCCCTGTGCATTGATGGAAATCGTGACAAGACATTTCTCATCCCCAGCTTGTGCTGGTGTAAAAACAAAATGGTACTCCGCGTCAGGCGTACTAGCTTTTGACAAGTTTTACACTAATAGTATGTCACATTTTCATGGTGGATTATAGATCAAATTTGCCTGGCATTATACCACAAGGTGTAGGACGCAGTACAACACATGCCCAAGCGTGACGAAAACGTGTAGCGTGGTTCCACATGGCTGAGCAGGAGGCAGCTACACTTGTTTGCCCTTATGCAGTATTACAATCTTTTTAATGTATGTGCTGACATGAAAGACGATTATATGCGCTGCTTTCGACATGATGTAGCTGTCATTGATGAAATGTAGTTTGCCAGCTGGTTGATGTAAACAATATGAAACTTTCCACCCGTCGGTTTTAATTGCAAAAGGAGTAGAAAATACAAAGTGAAAACCACCCAACTGCAAGAGACATATGAATCCTCATGAGCACCCGCTAATGCGGGGGCTCATGAGGATCTATGCCTCTTGCTGAGATCAATTTGTGTCCTTGCTTCTTCGACGGTTGTGGTTTTGGGTTGTTGCATGAACAAAGATTTTAGAAACAAGCTGTACGACCACTGGCAGGGAAGGGGTTCATAATTATTGAACTTGTATTCGCAAGGAGTCTGATCGAGTATAGTGAAATCTCATCAGAGACATTGTAACATTACATCTGCGATTCAGCGTAAGGTCGAGAGAAGGAGGGTTACGACTATTCATATGTAAGCGAGGGTCCATGCCTCTTGAATTTTGATAATGTGACCATATACCCAGTCGGAACAAATATATAATTAGAACGCACAAACACATTACCCAGCAATACCGTTGAAGGTGTTGTGAGGACAATACCAGGATAATGTCGCCCCAACATTAATATTGAAATAATCAGAGTACCATTACAGTTTTTAATCTTTTAATGAGCAGATCATAGTCAGAATCTGTCTTTATGCAGCAGGTTTCCTTTATCACTCAATGAAAAAAAAACTGTTAACCCTTAACTGCCGAAAAAAATGTGACAGCGATCTAACTGCAAGAGGCATAGATCTCCATGAGCCCATGAGACAGCGGGGGCTCATGAGGATCTACGCCTCTTGCTGAGACCACTTTGTGCCCATGTTCCTTGGACAGTCGTGGCTTTGGTCGTTCAGTGAACACTGATTTCAGAAACAAAATGCACGTACGTACAGGGAAGGGGTTAAACCCCATTTTCAAAATATATAAAATATGAGATAAGATAAGATAAACTTTATTGCCATGTGCATAAACTTTAGGAATTGTTTGCGGCATAACTGACTAAGATCAACACATAAAACATACATACATCACAATCAAGCAGACTCTAAAGTACCAAACCACATATATGTATAACAGTCATTCTACTAAATATGCACACACAACTTTGTATATAAAATAAGATAAATCTATCACATTATAAGCATATTCCGACACCAAAAACCGCCAAGTGAGCCGCAACAAAATCAGATTAACTAAATTCAGATATATAAAACTGTATATCCTGTCTAAGAAATGGTTAAGAGAACCTGTAAAGAACTATCAACAACTAAGATGGGCTGTAGGTAATTATGAAAGGACTTTGAGTCAATCTGCTGATTTAAATCATATCACAGCCATTATTACATATTGCCGAGGGAAAAAAGAGGGAAAGATAAAACAAGAGCACAGGGACGGCACTGAAGGAATAAGTTTAAGAGCAAAAGTTTGCCTGGGGTCACATTACCCGCGATTGTTGACAAAATTCATCCGTCTCTAGTGTTCATTCGTCCGTCCGTCCGTCCGTCCATCCATCCGATCACACATTCGTTGACTCATTCAAAAACACAACACAACACAACACAACACACCTACCGCAAGTGAATTATCACGCGCGCGGTAAATACTGACTCGAACGCACGCCCGGTTCACTCACGCCAGATCCTGCCTGCCGATCATAGGGGCCTCGACGATGGTATTTTGACTAAATGCAAATCCGCTGCGCCACCGCGTGCGCGCTACAGCGCGCACGCGGTGGCGCAGCGGATTTGCATTTAGTCAAAGCACCATCTTACTTACTTACGCCTGTCACCCCTACCCGGGTATAGGCCGTCGACGAGAGACCTCCAGCAACTCCTGTCCTGTGCTTCTCCTTCGATTCTACTCCAGGTGGTTCCCAGTCTCTTGATGTCTGCTTGGAGGTCTCGACGCCAGGAGTTTCTCGGCCTACCTCTTTTCCTCTTTCCCTGGGGGTTCCATGACAATGCCTGCCTAGTGATACTGGAAGCTGGCTTTCTCAGACTGTGACCGATCCATCCCCATCTTCTTCGCCCAATTTCATTCTCTGCTGTTATCTGCTCTGTTCTCTCCCAGAGTCTGACGTTGCTGATCTTCTCTGGCCAGTGGATTTTCAAAATTCTTCTAAGGCAACTGTTCATGAAGGTCTGTACTCTGTTGACTGTGGTTTTTGTCAATCTCCATGTCTCTGCTCCATATAGGAGAACTGCTTTTACATTGGAGTTGAAAATCCGGACTTTGGTGTGTTGTGACAGCTCTCTGGAACTCCACACTTTTTTCAACTGGAGAAAGGCTGCTCTGGCTTTACCGATTCGTGCTCTGACATCTGCATCAGTGCCGCCTTTTTTGTCTATGATGCTCCCGAGATAGGTGAAGGACTCCACCTCCTCCAACGGGGTGCCAGCAAGCAAGACTGGTTCTTCCCTGGTTGCGTTCAGCCTCATTGTCTTTGTTTTCTGTTTGTGAATGGTGAGGCCCACTTGGGACGAGATGTCAGCAAGCCTCGTGGTCTTGTCCTGCATTTGTTGATGAGTGTGGGACAGTAATGCCAAGTCGTCTGCAAAATCGAGGTCGTCAAGCTGTGTCCACAGTGTCCACTGTATTCCACTTCGTCTGTGCTCTGTGGTCATCTTCATGACCCAGTCTATGGCCAGTAGGAAGAGGAACGGAGACAGCAGACACCCCTGCCTGACACCAGTTCTGACCTGGAGCTCTCTGGTGAACTGCCCTTCGTGGATCACGCGACATGTCATGCCATCATAGCTGCTCTTGATCAGGCGGACGAGCTTTGTGGGTACACCGTAGTGTCGTAGGAGTTTCCACAGAGTCTCTCGGTCCACGCTGTCAAATGCTTTCTCATAATCCACAAAGTTGACGTACAGCGGGGAGCTCCACTCCAGAGACTGTTCCACGATGATGCGGAGAGTGGCGATCTGGTCTGTACATGATCGGTTCTTCCTGAATCCTGCTTGCTGGTCTCTCAGCTGGGGGTCAACGGAGCCCTTATGGTTCCGATGTCTCTCCGATATCTACGCTGCGCCCGGCATGATGCAAGAGGCAGAGATCGTCACGAGCCTCAGTCAACAAACGCGGACTTCGGCAGCCTGTGCAGTATTCAAAAGACGTCAGTCAAGCATGGCTTCAGGCTTGATTGTCCAAGGGACACAATCGCCACACTAATACGACATACACATTCGAACGACGATTACAACCCCTTTGGTTGTGAAGGCCATGGCCGTGCTTATCTAATGGACACAGCCACCCCATTGATAAGACGTACACAGTCGTGCGACTCTTTGGTGGTGAAAGGCCCTGAGTGGGGATAACACTGGGCGGAAGAGACGGCAGTACGACATACAAGTACTAAAACTGTAGTAAATAGGTAGGTCAGTAAACAGATAAATAACTAAAATAAATACGTACACCATTAGTTTTGAAAGCATGAAACCAAATAAATAAAGGTTGAAATCAATCAATCAGTAGAGTCAGAAATATACTAATGGTCATGGTCAAAACTTAAGGGCCACCCCACTTTTTTGTGTCATTGTTTATCGTCGAAAGTACGCTAATAAAATACAATGTTCTTCCGATCCAAATGGGTTAAAAGTTGACCTTAGACAGTCCCCTGTACAGGGAACAATAGGGCTCGGGAAGCTGACGTCATCACACCAGTCGTGGCTGCCATCTTATGAGGATACGGGACTAAGCGCTCATTGGGAAATCGCTGTTTTTGTAATGTCAGGAAAGTCCTGGGGTACTATAAGCAATAACAGCAAGTCTTGCCATCACTGGAGGAAACCGCTCAACAGAATCTGTTTTTGTTTGTTTCCCAAGAGGAAGAAACTTGAAGAAAAACGTGTTGAAACACTATTTCGCTACTATCTGATGGCTATGGTATCCTCTTAAGATGGCGGCTGACGCGCCGACGCTGCCAGGCAACGCGGGGAACTTCTCGAGCCCTATAGACAACAATTCATCAATTTCCCCAAACGTGTCAAATGCACGTGAAGCATCGTCAGTTTTTGTGAAAAGCTGTGCGTACCAAAGGCAGACAGGTGGAAAAACTCGGTAAAAACGTGATGCACGTGCTGAAGGGGCCAGTCGTGAACACTGAGCACTTCTGTTTCGCTACAAATACCGGTACAGTAGGAACATAATTGTCACTTTCCTAACCATGCCACCACGATGAAGCCTAATGCCAGTAGATCAAGGCCATCCCATGCCACCACGACGAAGCCTAATGCCAGTAGATCAAGGCCGGGCACTAGCATGACTGCAGGATGGAATTTCCGGACGAGAAGTTGGGAGACGTCTTGGGGTGTCCCATTCAGTGATCCAGAAGCTGCTGGCACGATTCCAAGAAACTGGAAGGGCAGAACGACGACCCTGCTCAGGACGCCCGCGCTGCATCGGTAGAAGGGAGGACAGATACCTCTGTGTGGCAGCTCTGCGCTACCGAACTGTCACGTCAACCACTCTGCGACGTCAACTGACGCAAGCTGCAAACGTTAAAGTCAGCTGAAGCACAGTCTGCCGACGTCTGCGCGAAATTGGCCTGGCTTCATGCAGGGCAGAGGTGAGAATACCCCTCACTCCAGCTCATCGCAGAGCCCGGGTTGCCTGGTGTCGTCAACATGTGCTGTGGAACAGACTCCAGTGGACTCAGGTTCTGTTTACTGATGAGTCACGGTTCACTGTGTCCTTCAACGACGGCAGGGTGAGGGTCTGGAGATGCCAGGGCGAGCGATTCACGGATGGATGCGTCCAAGAAGTGGATCGCTACGGAGGAGGCTCAGTCATGGTCTGGGCAGGCTTCAGCAGGGAAGGCAGGATCCCCCCCCCCCCCTTCCACGTTATCCGAGGCACCCTGACTGGACTGGGCTATCGGGACGAGATTGTGCAGACCCTCATCCAGCCAGCTTTCCAAGCCATAGGCGACAATGATGTTTTGCAGGATGACAACGCTCGACCTCATCGGGCCGTGTGGTGGATGAGTACCTTGAGCATGGGGAAGGTGTGGCCAGCTCGTTCACCTGATCTGGCTCCCATCGAGCACCTTTGGGACGTGCTGGGGCAACGTGTAGTCAGCAACCACCCCCCATCTCAAGGCGTCCCCCAGCTGACTCAGTTCCTGCATCAAGAGTGGGAAGCGATCACACAACATGTTCTCCGAACCCTGGTGAACTCTATGCGTCAACGCTGCATTGAATGCTTGGCTGCAAACGGTGGGTACACTCGCTAATGACTAGACCAGTCTTGTGTGACTTTTCAAATGAGGGGTGGTTGAACATTCTAACGTACTGCTGTTGTTACAATTGCTTGATTTACTCAAAATTTAAATGTAATTGTTACTGAATAAATTACCAAAGTACTGACTCCAAGTATTGTTATATTTTTTTATGTGGTGCTGTCGGTGCGTCTGCGATAAAAAGTGGCCCTTAAGTTTTGACCATTAGTATAGCTCAGGCAGTTAAGGGTCGGAGCAAGAGGGCGAAGGTGACTAAGTGACTTCTTGAGACAGTCTTTGTATCTCTTCTTTGGTGCCCCTCTGTCTCGGTGTCCAGTGGCAAGCTTGCCGTACAGGGTGATCTTGGGTAGGCGATGATCCTCCATCCTGGAGACATGCCCCGCCCAGTGGACCTGCGTCCGCAGCAGCAAAGCCTCTATGCTCACAGTTTCTGCCTGTTCAAGGACCTCGACGTTGGTGACATAGTCACTCCAGTGAATGCCCAGGATGGTACGCAGGCAGCGCTGGTGGAAGCGTTCGAGGAGTCGTAGCTGGCTGCGGTAGAGGGCCCAGGACTCGGAACCATGCAGCAGGGTGGTGAGGACGACAGCTCTGTACACGCTGATCTTGGTGCCTGTTTTCAGCTGTTGATTGTGCCACACCCGCTTGAATAGTCGCCCGAAAGCGCTGTTTGCTTTTGCCAGCCTGCTGTCAAGCTCCTTGTCCAGCTTGGCGTCCGACGTGATGATGCAGCCAAGGTAAGTAAACTGGTGCACTGACTTTAGTTCAGACTCGCCGATGGTGATGTGGGGAGGGCGATGCCCTACCGTGGGTGCCGGCTGATGGAGGACCTCTGTCTTTTTCAGACTGACCTCGAGTCCAAAGAGCTGGGCAGCGTCTGCGAAGCAGGACGTGATGCGCTGCAGGGCTCTCTCTGTGTGTGCAACGAGGGCAGCGTCATCAGCAAAAAGCAGCTCACGAATCAGTTGGTCTAGGGTTTTGGTGTGGGCCTGCAGTCGTCTGAGGTTGAACAGGCTGCCATCGAGACGATACCTGATGTACACTGCATCGTCATCGTCGAGGTCCACTGTGGCCTGCTTCAACATCATGCTAAAAAAGATGGTGAAGAGGGTCGGTGCCAGCACGCAGCCCTGCTTTACACCGTTGAGAATAGGGAATGGTTCTGAGAAGTCATTGTTGAGTCTGACCTGGCCTTGCTGGTCCTCGTGTAGCTGGACGATCCTGCTGAGGAACTTTGGGGGACAGCCAAGTCGCTCCAGGATCTGCCACATGCCTTGCCTGCTCACAGTGTCGAACGCTTTTGTTAGGTCGACAAACGTTACGTACAACCCTTTGTTCTGCTCGCGGCACTTCTCCTGAAGCTGTCTCAGCACAACGACCATGTCGGTGGTGCTCCTGTTGGCTCTGAAGCCACATTGGCCCTCTGGGAGGTGGTCTTCGGCGATGGCAGGTACCAGCCGATTCACGAGCAGCCTTGCGAGCATTTTCCCGGCAATGGACAGCAGGGTAATTCCACGATAGTTGGAGCAGTCAGACTTCTCGCCTTTGTTCTTGTACAGGGTGATAACGACTGCATCACGGAGATCCTTTGGTAGTGTTCCTTTTTCCCAGCAGCATAGAAAGAGATCGTGGAGCTTGTTGTGCAATGTTGGGCCTCCATGTTTCCAGATCTCTGGCGGTATTCTATCAATGCCTGCTGCTTTGCCACTCTTGAGCTGGTGGATGGCTGTGAGAGTCTCTTCAGCGGTGGGCGGTTCGTCCAATTCAACCTTTACTGGGAGGTGTGGGATTTGGAGGATGACTGCTTCTTGAACAGTGCGCTCAGTGCTGAATAGGCTCTCAAAGTACTCCATCCAGCGGTTCATGATGGAGGTATTATCTATGAGCAATGCCTGTCCATTAGCGCTTTGCAGGGGACTCTGTACCAGGTACCTGGGGCCATACACTGCCTTCAGTGCTTCGTAGAAGCTCCTGTAGTCACCGTTGTCAGCGCAAAGCTGGGTCCTCTGTGCGAGTCTGGTCCACCACTCGTTCTGGAGATCTCTGAGCTTGCGCTGGAGACTGCTGCAGACGAGGCGGAAGGCAGACTTCTTCACAGGGCAGGAAGGCTGGGCTAGGTGAGCCTGATGGGTGGCTCTTTTTTATTTTTGCTAGGAGTTCCTGGATCTCTACATCGTTTTTGTCAAACCAGTCTTTGTTCCTCTTTCTAGCGAAACCCAAGACTTCTGCAGAGGATTTTGCAATAGCAGTTTTCAGTTGTTCCCAGAGTGTTTCAGGGGAGGAGTCTGCTGGGTCCGCTGTGTCTTTGAGCATGCACTGTAAATCTGTCTGAAAGGCAGCTTTCACGTCGTCACGCTGAAGGCTGGCAACATCAAGCTTTTTCTTGGGGGGACCCCATTTCTTGGGTTTTGGCTTGAAGTGGAGACTGAGTTTGCAGCGGACAAGGCGGTGGTCAGTGTGGCACTCTGCGCTGGGCATCACTCTGGTGAGGAGGACGTCGCTGCGGTCCCTCTGACGCACTAGGATATAGTCGATAAGGTGCCAGTGTTTGGAGCGAGGATGTATCCAGGTGGTCTTTCGACTGTCCTTTTGCTGAAAAGTAGTGTTGGTGATGACCAGTTGCTGCTCTGCACAGAACTCCAACAGTAGGCGGCCATTGTCATTGCAGTTCCCGACGCCATGCTTGCCGAGGACTCCTTTCCAGGCTTCAGAGTCCTGGCCCACTCTAGCGTTGAAGTCGCCAAGGATGATGACTTTGTCGTCTGCAGGGGTGCTCTGTAGGAGGCTGCGCAGATCAGTGTACAACTTGTCCTTTTCTGCAGGCTCTGCCAGGAGGGTTGGGGAGTACACACTGAGAAGGGTGACGTGTTGCTGGTGTCTCAGTGGGAGGCGCATGGACATGATGCGGTCTGAGTGACCCGTTGGTAGGTTTTCCAGCTTAGTCGCAATGGAGGTCTTGACCATGAAGCCCACGCCTGAGAGCCGTCTTTCTGGTGCAGGCCTGCCTGACCAGTAGAGGGTGTAGCCAGCGCCAAGTTCTTGGAGGCTGCCTTCGTCCGGAAGCGTACTTCGCTGAGCGCGGCGATGTCGATGTTTAACCTCCGCAATTCATGGGCAATGAGGGCGGAGCGACGTTCAGGGCGTCCGCTGTCTGCTGTGTCAAGCATGGTTCGGATGTTCCAGCATGCTACGTTGAGTCCGGTCGTGGTCGTCATGAGAGTGGATCCGTTATTCTTTCTTGTTTTCTGACCGCAGGAGAAGATGCCCGTTGACCGCAGCTAGCCAACTGGGGTTGCGAGGGGACGAGCTTTGGTTAGGCCACCTTTTCTAGGCCCCTCTCCGTGTGGAGCAAGCAGTGCTGTCCCTAGAGAAGGCTGCTTGGTCGTTCAGGGTGTGCCGAGTGACGTTGTCATCCCCAGGTCAACATCAGGCGACCAATATCCTGAACCGCCTGCATGCAGGTTTGAGACTGCGGCTTCCAGTGACATCTTTCACCTGCCGTTTCGCCCCTCGCCCGTCGCTACAGGACTTGGAATGGTCGGTGTCATGGTCCGTGGACGTTTCCTAAAGCCTGCGCGGTGGAGCGTTTTGGTGGAGTGCAGTGTGCGCAGTACTGGCCCCACCCTTTAAACCCTTGGTTCGTCTGCCATGGCCTAGCAAGCTGGTCCTCGGGTCGTAGGTTTTATATCAGACTGTCCTTGTCCTAGTCTCAGGCTCAAAAACCTTCCCCGGAGACACGGGGGCTTTGATGTCATGGTTTTCCTCCCTTAGCCTTTCCGCAGCCAAGCGGCCAGGCCTGCAAGGCAGCAGGACAATGATTAATTTTCGAGGTTCTCTCTTCTAGATCCGCCGTGTTTAGCCTGGGGGCTCGTGCTGCCCAGTTTTTGGGGTCACCTCGGAGAGGATGTGGCCAGGGACCACGCACGAGCGGTCTTAGGATAGAGGGATGTTATACTAGTCCGGAGGGATTACACACGAGGGTGCCTCGCGAAGGCCAAGAGGCCCTAGACTAGGGTGATCCCGGGGGAGGCGCTGTAAGAGTTCCCCACTACCCGCACCACCAACGCAACTCGTCCTCTGGGGCCCCCACCGTTTGAGTCAGGCAGAGACCCCTTGACACCTAAGTGAAGTACTATTAAGCTCATATGAAAAACACCTAAAATAATTTCGAGACTCCAATTTGCACAAAAGAGAAAAAGTCTAAGATCGGAATCAAACTGCTGTGAAAGAATGGCGCTGTCTATTGTCAATGCGAGGCTGCGGCAGGATTTGAACAACAGCTTCTACCAGCGTTAGCACTGTCAAGTCATCCTGAGGTGGAAAGACATAGTAATTGCTACATTTTCTCATGAAGCGAACCATGAACTCTCCATCTTTGAGGAGAACGCTTGCTGGAATTACAATGGCCACAAAAGACAGGCATTTGCTGTTGACGGAGTAGGTGACGCGCACAACCTGTGAAACTTCAAGATCACGGACCAATGGCACCACGTAATTTGCAGTCCAAAAATCTGGGTTAATGTTGCCCATGTCATCCCGGTTACTGCACCAAAGTAAGTAGACTTTGCGGGGCTGGTCCTGCAGTAGGGATGGGTAGAACACTCGGTTCATCTCTTCCCGCACAGAGTTGGCTCCAAGGTTGGGATATACTGATACAACTTCACACTGAACAATATTCGCAGCAGCAAGCATGTGCCAAGGTCCAAGACTCTTGAGAGCCTGCCATGACCTCCTTTTCAGAGACTAGGTTGGGAAATCCCCAATGGAATGATAAAATTCTAGGCTCTTGATCCTATATAATAAGGTCCCTCTGCTCACTGTGCTGGGAGACAGATAGACATTCTGGTTCCAAGCTAATCTCAGTCTCAGTTCAACATGCGAAAGTCTGCCTTCAAAGAAAGCAATGCTGAGGGATCGGCAGAAGCAATTGCCTTGACCAACAACTCTAAAAGGAAACCGTTTTAGACCGTCCTGTGGGCGCTAGCGCGCGGCTTCTTCGGTGAAATTGCTTCTGCTGAAGAGGGGTTCTTCAGTGGAAAGATCCAGAGGATAACGTTCATCTGCTTCAGCGTGGCATTGCAGCGCACATGCATAGAATGCTTCAAAACCCTGTTGTTCTGCTGACCTGTTTCAACTTGCAAGCATTGAAAAAATCATTTCGAGAGACTGGTGGGTTAATGAGAGGGGACATATTTCCGGGCTTTAATGCGTCAAGGGAAAGAGGGGATTAAAGGTGAAGGAACCAAGACACTTGAGCCAGGTGGAGAGGGAGAATCAGCAACTGATTGCGAGGGAGACGGTATGACGAGTGCCATGATCTCGACAATCTGGAATGGCTCCACATGCAGTTCCCTGTGGAGCTCTGACAATTTTCACAGAAGCATGCCAGGGATCATGCCTTCAACGCAAAGGGTGAAACCTTTTCAAACTGATGGAGCTTTCTGCTTCCAGGAATTCCTTTAACACAGGTTTCTTTCTGATTTCTTTTGATTTCTCCAGTGGGAACAAAGAAAAATGTTCTTTTGGAAAGGGCTTCCTCCTTGGTCATGTTTCTGTAGGTCCAGTGGTAGAAGTCTTCAGCATTTCTGATAACCACCTGCCTGCAAAGAACTGCTGTCCCAACCATTTTGCTGATTGTCCCTGTCTCTGCATCAGCTTCCCCCTTCCCAAGTTCAGCCCCAAAATAGCAGCGTTGGACTTTCCGGTTGAAGAAGGAGAGGTCTGCAAACGTGCCCTTGCCTTTATATTTGGCGGCACAACCATCTGAAAACATGAAAATCTCTATTGTGGCGTCTACCTCATTACATACTTCCAGGTGCTGGATGGCCTTTTCGGTGTAATGTTGTACAACATTGTGATCATGATTCAGATCGTTGCAAACAAAGTTCAGAGCATGCCGTACAGGTTCATTCTTGTCATTTCTGTAAAAGGCTAGTTAAAGCAAAGTGAAATCAGTCCATCCAGATGAGGAGCGTTGGTCAGTCAAGTGCACAAGCCGTCTGTCCTTGGCCGTAACGTTGGTTATCAATTGGCATTCACTGAGACATCACCGTTTATTTATAAAGAACAAAGACCCATCTCTGAACACAGAACCTAGCCGGAAGCATTCAGTATTCTCAAATAAATCATCCTAACCAGCCCAAATACAACATAAACTGGCACAAGCTCTCTCATGCGGTCGTTATCACTGGTCGTTATCAGATGGACAAAACAAAATCGTAAATTCACAAAAGGTAAGCGAGAAACTGCCAAAGGCACAAGTGCTGTTCGAATATATAAATGAGTGGAAGTGACGGGAACGATGCTAATGCGGCATGCGGTCTAAAACTAGCTATCGCCATGGCGAGAAAAGTCTAGGCCGGTCGTTACGATCTGCGGACGGACAATCATACCGAGGGACTGAAAGTTTAATTTTTCGGTTGTGCTGGACATCTAGCTTAGATATTGTGCCTTTTATGATCAATATTTTGTTTTGTCTTTGTTTTTTAGTGCTGTAATAGAGTAAGAGTTCAGCTAAAGACTGCCAGAGGAGCTCTACTTTCTGTTTCAAGGGAGTAACAAAAATCGCAGACGGACAGTCAGCTTAGAGGCGATCATTTTTCGAGTTCTAATTTTCAGCGAAGGCAGCTTAATTCTACAACGTAAATGCTTCTTACACAATCCTCCCTATTTATAATTTAGTTTTGAAGAACATTATTGTCAAATTCAAACTGTGAATTGCTTCGAAGAAAAAGAAAGTGACGGTGTAGTGAGAAGAGGAAATGGCGTCCGTCTGGATCGTAACGACCACAGGCGATGATATCGGTCATTCAAAGACACTTTTTGCTAAAAAATAACAAACTTGTGTATTCTGTATCTTTATTACACCACATTCAATACAATAACAAAATATAGTAACGTGATGTTGTACAAACGAAAATATCCAGTACCAATGTTTTAATTTGTCTTCAGAACCAAATAACGTGAAATATGTCCTATGCAATTTTCTTGCTGATTTTCACGCCTAGGGCTTACAGGTCACAATTTGACCTAATCTTATCCCAGGGCCGGGACAAACAGCAGGCTTATGCAAACACTGTTTATTAAAAAATCATGCGGGTATTAATGAGAAGATAGCTTTTTTCATTAAAAAAAATTAAAGTTATGTTAGCTGTTTACGAATGACTCCTAAAACGTAGTGCAGAAAATTGTCTGATTTTCACACCTAGGGCATACAGGACGAGGTCACACCTGACCTAATCGTACCCGACAGCCGAGACAAACTGTAGGCTTATGTAAATACCATATATATATATATATATATATATATATATATATATATATATATATATATATATATATATATATATATATATATATATATATATATATATATATATATATATATATATATATAAATTCATGCAATTATTAATGAGAAGATTGTTTTTTTCGTAAAAAATTCAATTGTTTTAAGATTAACCCATATAATTCGTGAAATTAATCCCTATAACGTGAAAAAAAAAATTTCCAAAAATATTTAATTATCACTCAAAACGTTCTAGAGGTACAATGATGGTTACCGAACTCATTCAATATCTCCCTTTTATCTAGCTATACGCAAAATATCTAGTAAAAATAAGAAAAATTACCGACTCCAGTGTGGATCAACCGGTGTTCTTGCGAAACGGCCATTTTCTCGACAATGAGCATCTTAATACAAAAAATCGAAAAAAGGTCCCGAGATATTTCTTTTAGGGACAATATCCTAAAATTTCAAGCTTGTCCGTCCTCAAACACGGGCTCTAGTTGCTGTCACACACACACACACACACACACACACACACACACACACACACACACACACACACACACACACACACACACACATACACACACACGGCGCTTTGGTGCCCAAAAGATGTTCTCTAGCAAGGTTGGCGTAGCTAGACGTGACGTCATTTTTATCTTGTTACTTCTTTGCCAGAATTTCTGCCCCGCACCCCAAAAACGTCATGTGCGTGCTCCGGTGTGCGCTCCGACCAGCCCCATTTCAAAGTCTACCGTATTTTTTAAATACGGTAAACAAAAAGTGTCATAATACCGGTAACATCAGGATGCAGCAGGTTTCAAATGTTAACCTATTTGGGGTGGGGATGAGAGTGGGGGGGGTGTGGGGGAGGGGGGGGGGCACTGAAGCATGCAACTTGTTAGCTAGGTCATGCGATGATGCTGGGGTGGTGTGGGGGCCGGGGATAAAAGCATTTAACTCATTCAGCCCGACGGCCGCATTTCCCAAATTTTGGAGGCGTCATCTAATAACTATGCAACAGTTGCATGAGATGGATCGACCATGATAATTCAAGGGCAGTGCCAGATTAGCTTGGCGACGACAGGCGCCAAGCTAATCTGGCACTACCCTTAAATTATCATGGTCGATCCATCTCCTGCTGTAGTGCGTCAGGACTGAATGGGTTAACTTGTTAGGTCATGTGATCGTATTGTGCAATATCTGAGTGCTGATGCATACACCTGTCACTGTGTTTAAGTGAATTTCAAAGCAAGCCCGTGTACGTAATAATATATAACTGACAGAGCTCGAAGGGTCGTTTTGACTTCAACAAAATTGTTTCTTCTCAATTAGTATGCAAAAGTAGAAGGTTTTGTGTATCGTATTTTGAAGACGAACACTCTCAACGTTCGCCGCGTTTAATACCAGTATTTGCTTACTCACAAACCAGATAGGTGAGGCTAGCGCTGGCAGAATTGTATACAAACCAAGGGGAATCACAGCGCTGGACAGACAAACAGTTAGATCCCCTGCCCCCGCCTATCAGGCACCCAATCGCCAGCCCACAGAGAAATACGCAGGTATAGAACAAGACGATCATTTCCATCCTCAAAAACAATGGATCAGGTCTCTTTTATAACCCATGTCTTTCTCCGGAACTTAGGAAGTAGGCAGAAGAAACATGCATACACAAACATGAAGGTGCGCTACTATATGTGGTCGGGTAAATACCCTGATTTCCCACAGTAGATGCACAGAACATTACACAACAATGTAACGTTACAAATTTGCCTCGAGTTATAGATACTCACAAACCAGATAGGTGAGGCTAGCGCTGGCAGAATTGTATACAAACCAAGGGGAATCACAGCGCTGGACAGACAAACAGTTAGATCCCCTGCCCCCGCCTATCAGGCACCCAATCGCCAGCCCACAGAGAAATACGCAGGTATAGAACAAGACGATCATTTCCATCCTCAAAAGCAATGGATCAGGTCTCTTATATAACCCATGTCTTTCTCCGGAACTACATATAGTAGCGCACCTTCATGTTTGTGTATGTATGTTTCTCCTGCCTACTTCCTAAGTTCCGGAGAAAGACATGGGTTATATAAAGGCCCCGCCACACGGGCCGGTTGTGCCCCGATTTTGAAGCCGATTCCGATCCGTTTGCGATCGGATGACGTCAATTATCCGATCCGGTCCCAATCGGCTGGGAAACGGCTAACTAGAACCTGCTCTATTTTCCCGATCCGATTCGGTCCCGATCGTAAGCTTCAACCAATCAGAGCGCGTCTCGCAAAGCATGTCGTTTCAACACGGTTTGCAAATGGCCGAACACGCCTGTTGTGATCAGTACTACCGCCGTTGCCGCTGATGTTTCGCACGCCTCTTCCCGAATATGATCCAAAACTGCTGATAATGCAAGCACATCATCATCACTGTCAAAACTAGCAGTCATTTTGCAGAACAGGTACGACTTTGATCTTCGGTTCAAACCGGTCGGCTAAACTTGACAAGTCGAGAAATGTCAGTGTGGCACTGCACACGTTTTTAGTCCGGCCCGATCACCTACCGATTCGAAAACTGATCGGGAATCGGCCTCAAAACCGGGCTCGTGTAGCGGGGCCTTAAGAGACCTGATCCATTGTTTTTGAGGATGGAAATGATCGTCTTGTTCTATACCTGCGTATTTCTCTGTGGGCTGGCGATTGGGTGCCTGATAGGCGGGGGCAGGGGATCTAACTGTTTGTCTGTCCAGCGCTGTGATTCCCCTTGGTTTGAATACAATTCTGGAAGCGCTAGCCTCACCTATCTGGTTTGTATCTATAACTCGAGGCAAATTTGTATCGTTACATTGTTGTGTAATGTTCTGTGTATCTACTGTGGGAAATCAGGGTATTTACCCGACCACATATAGTAGCGCACCTTCATGTTTGTGTATGTATGTTTCTCCTGCCTACTTCCTAAGTTCCGGAGAAAGACATGGGTTATATAAGAGACCTGATCCATTGTTTTTGAGGATGGAAATGATCGTCTTGTTCTATACCTGCGTATTTCTCTGTGGGCTGGCGATTGGGTGCCTGATAGGCGGGGGCAGGGGATCTAACTGTTTGTCTGTCCAGCGCTGTGATTCCCCTTGGTTTGTATACAGTATTTGCTTAGAATTTAGCATGTAAATCATATTTTAGAGTTTACTCTGTGTGTGTGTGTGTGTGTGTGTGTGTGTGTGTGTGTGTGTGCGCGTGCGTGTGTGCGTACGTGTATGTGTGTGTGTGTGTGTATTTGTGTGTGTGTGTGTGTGTGTGTGTGTGTGTTATTTTAATCTTAATAACTGACATCAAGACAAATTCCAATGTTTTTATTTTTCTTTTAATGGAAACATATTTCAATAAACTATCTTATCTCTTATCTTATCTGATCGAGTGATTGACATCTGTGTTTGATAGGATCTTTCCTTTTGCGGAGTACGATATGGCCATAGCGTCAAGGACACTCTGGCCATATCCTAGTCCGTAGAAGGCTATCGAGTCGCAGTCAGTCACAGTGGGCCCGCGCACAGTAGCCACGCGGCCCCACTGCGGCCCTATGACTGTGGCGTACTGGGACCCTCACAACCTGTCCAGACAAGGTATGGCTCCAGTCGATATTTCGTTTCATTAGGCGAAATTGTCCCCTTGAACGTGCTCAAAAAGAATTATGCGTCGCTCTGCCGAGTGGGAACACACCAACGATTTCTCAGTGCACCAAAGGCTGTTTGTTGGTGGGAGTCTTTTCTTTTTTCTATGTTGTTTGTTTCGCTCTGTGTGAAAACTGCTTTCCCTCCCAAGGCCAAACGGCTGTGCTACGTGTGTGGTACTAAGCAATAAATCATATGCTCAACGGACAGGATTTGGATGGACCATGGTAGCTCAAGAAAATTGCCTAGTCAGTTCAGCGCCTATTCAAGCTCTGAACCTATCTAGCACCACCCTCGAGATATCAAGATTGATCCGTTCTCAACGCTAGCGCTGGAAATGAGAGCGTCATGCGTGTTTCGACTTAACAGCTCCAACTGCGCAGTTGAATACGTGTGTGCTGGTCTATGATTTTGGATGTTACAGCTATTAGACGTAATAGCACACATATATGCGCGAAAAAGAAAGGCGTGGGGGTGAATACTTGCTTGCTGTATCGCTCTGATGACTTCTATTCATCTCAGTTGTGTCGACAGCAGTAGATGAGTTCCGTCTTACTTTCCCCATTTTCTGCAAAACGACCCACACACGGGCAGTCTGTGAAGTTTCAGTTGTCAATCAATTTTAACACAGTCTAACATCAGATGTGATTTCAAGTTTGTGAACATGTTTATATGTTGAGTAGTTATTATAATGGCATGACTTGTCGGAGGGCAGTTGAGTCAGAAAGATAAACACCGAGAACTCGATATCAACTCTGGTAGAGCAGGTATAATGCCTCGTTCTTGTGAACAGTCTAACGCAGAGGTTTAGCAGACTTTCAGTCATGCACCGGGCTTACTGTCTCAACCAGAAATGCGATCCGGCCGAGCTACAGCAAGCAGTGGTTGAACGCCAGTGGCAGAAGGTTCGGCAGATACTGCCTTCCGTCAGAGACCTAGGATTGCGGGAATGGGTTGTGAAAGAAGCGATCCAACACGCCGAAGATCACCACTTGAAGTTCATCATCCCGTACTGTACCGACGATCAGATCGGCGTGTCACTCGAAAAGGCAGTTTCCAGGCGCTTGTGGCCCACTGTCCGAGAGATCTTTGTACGAGTAGACTTGTTTGGCCGGCGGATCAACCATGCCGACATGCTAGCCTGGGCTGTGGAGGAGGTCACCCAGCATGCCGATGACAAACACTTTGAGTTCATACTCACTCACTGCGCTGACGGTCAGGTGGACTCGGCGCTGACGAAGGCCGTGGGGAGGAGGTTGTGGAGATGTGTAGTAGAACTGATACGCTGTAGGAGATCCTGCATTGTGCGTGCACGGCGTGAGTGGGCTATTGATGAAACCATTACACACGCCGGCGACAACGACATGACACTCTTACTACGCTACCATTTCAGAGATTTCAGCTCAGCTCAGGTGAATTCTTTCTTCACACAGGCCGTAAATAGAGGGCTGTGGACCTGTCTGTGCTCAGTGTCGCTGCAAAAGGTTCGAACTCTAACGCATGAACAGCGTCAGTGGGTGTTAACAGGAGCATGCGAAAATGCGCCTCGTTATGAGCTGTCAATCGTTGTTCGTCATTATTGCAACAGCGAAAGCGTTGGGGTCATTTTGCCGAAGCTACTCAGACGACAGGAATGGGACATTATAAAAAAAATGATGCCGGAGTTAACAGAGACAGAGCAACAAGAGGTTATTTTGGAAGCAATTGAACACACAGATGAAAATCACCTGAACAAGATGTTGGTGTATTGCCCGAATGAGCTGCTTGACACTTTTGTCATAAAAGTAGTGCAGCGGGGTTTGTTTGAATGTGTCTGTAGACTACTCCGTTACGAATTTCTTGATGAGTCCGTCAGTCCAGAGGTGTGGTGGTGGGCTGTTGAAGAAGCGATTAAGTACGCTGATGATGAAGAGTTTGTGGCAATTATTTCTTACATGGCCAAAGATCAGCGGGACGCGGTGCTGACCTCAGCTGTCGAACGGCACCTGTGGGACGTTGTTCGTAATGTGCTGGGTCGCGAGATGGCCGATATGGATGCGGTGTGGTTAGAGACAGAGAAAATTCGGTGGGCGCTTGAGGAAGCCAGCAAACACGCCAGCGAGACACAGCTCGAACACATGGTTGATGGTGTTCCTTATTATAAAATGAACGTAAGACTGGACCTTGTTGTAAAGGAAACGGTCAGAAGGGGCATGTGGGTTATTGTCTCAAAGTTACTGGTCAACCCCGGAGTAAGTGACACGGTGCGTAACTGGGCTGTAGACGAGGCTGCGAAATACACCGGTGATGTATCACAGTACTGGATGGAAGAACTGTTCAGTATGTGTACTGACGATCAGCTGGACTGTGTGCTGACAGCAGCTGTTAACCGCAAGATGTGGTACTGCGCTATAAAACTGATAGCTCGACCAGTTTCTGCTTCACAGAGAAGATGGGCCCTAGTGGAGGTCAGTAAAGTTGCAAATGACTTTAAGCTGTTTGAAGTGATACATTTCTGTGCTGACGACGATCTGGACTCCATGCTGACGACGGTAGTTCAGAGAAACCTGTGGAAGTGCGTAGATTATCTCTTAAGTCGAGATGTTTCCACCGCAAAGCGTAGTTGGACCATGGAAGAAATCTTTCGAAACGCGCCGGAACACACCCTGCTCGATATTCTTGCCCGATGTAACGGAGACGAATGTTCGTTTTCTGCTTTGGCAGAAGTCATGAGGCGTTGTCTCTTTAAAGCAGCGAATCTCCTTCTGTCGCGCCTGGCCGATGACCAGAAGATCAGAACTGCCGTGAAGGAAGCCGCTGACATGTTGCCGGGGGATGAACGGAATACAGTGGTCACGGAATTAGTCCGCAATGGCGCGTGGACCATAGCCTGTCTCATGTTTCAAGAGTCTGACATCCGTCCTGACACAAGGCAAGTTGTTATTGAACGTGCATGTACATTATCATACGGGGACCAAGCAAATTGTGAAGCTATATTTCGAAATGTAGTCCGTCATTGTGACAGTTCACAGCTGATGACAGCTCTCAGAATAGCAGTCAACCAGAATCAGTTCCGCAGAGTTCTCAGCATTCTGACACTCATTGGAGAACGTGGCGACCCTCTAGCTGTGACAGATGACGGCCGCACATTGCTGCAGATGGTGTCACAGTTCTCTGGCCCTCTCCGTCGGCGTTTAGTGGCAGAGTGCATCAAGCTGGGAATCAGCACACATCAGTCTAGTGTTAAACGCTACTCCCTTCCGTTCAACAACACCAAATGCATCTCAAGGACGCCCCATGACAACGAATACATATACTTTAGTAGTCATCGTGTGTCTGAGCTTCTCTGTGTGTGTGTTGCTGATTTGAAGCTTGTCATGATGCTGTGCGAGTCAGGATCGTGCTCGGCCGAAGAGGTGCGTGCGGTGATCCATGTTGGGACCGAAAGCTCCTCTTTATGGTATGTGAACAATGACCGCTTAAGCATCATCAAGTATTTAGAAGGAGTGATATCCACCCCTCGCAGTCTTAAGTCCACGTGCCGCCTGGTGATCTCACACCACATCGGCGTGGGCTGCAGACGACAGGAAAACGTGAAGCAGCTCCTCCTACCTGACACATTGAAGGACTTTGTACTTTTCTCAGACCTCGTCACTCCGGCGATCGAGGAGAGTACTTTGAATGCCCTATCTGTGTCGTTCAGTTTTGAAGAAGAAGATGAAGACGAATGCGAGTTCTTGGAAGAGCTTGATGACTCCATGCAGAGCCTTCTTCAGTGGGAAGCCTTGGAAACTTTATTATGAAACTTTATTTCTGAACGGAAGACTGAAGCAGTTAGCACATGTGCCATTTTTCACATAGCTTGCCGTTGCTAATCTACAAAGTTACAACTCTGCTAAAGGTACAAAGCTACTAACATACAAAGGTACAAAGCTACTGACATACAAAGGGACAAAGCTACTAACATACAAAGGTACAAAGCTACTAACATACAAAGGTACAAAGCTACTAACATACAAAGGTACAAAACTACTAACATACAAAGGTACAAAGCTACTAACATACAAGTGCGCATAATATAACAAATCGTTCAAAAAAGATGGATAAGGCAAAATGGAGGGCACCGATTATGATTGCTAATAATGTGAATGGCAAAAAAAAAAAAGATATTCTTTAAAATTCCTTCTTTCACTGAAATCAAACACGCGCGCACGCTCTCGCCGCACACACACACACACACACTCGCGCACGCACGCACGCGCGCGCGCACACACACACATACACGCACACGTGCGCGCGGAGGTTAATATCAAGGCATTAGGCGATGGGGATACCCGAACCAGTGAATGAGCTGTTAGATAGTACTTGAAGAGGCTTTCCTTGAAAGAGGTGAGTGAACCAGTGTGTGTTATGTGCGCTGACAGTTTATTCCAAAACGAGGCGCCCGAGAATGAGAGGGTGGTTTTAAATAAATCTATCCTCGGGCGTGGTGTGATGAAGTTACGCCTTGATGTTGAATAGCCTGAAGCTGCCTTGGTGAAGAGCTTACACAAGTATTCTGGGTGGATTTCATTCCAGATTTTATACATGACTACCCCTTTGTTAAAGAGATGGTGCCTGTCGAGAGGAAGCATCTTTAGTTTTTCAAATTTTTGGTCAGTACAGAAAGGGCTGGATCAGGCAGGATCTGCTTCACTGCCCTGCGATGCAAGGAGTTAAGCCTCTTCAAGTGTATGTCACCGCTGCCGTCCCATGTCGTGGAGGCATAATCGATGTGGGATTTGACATGGGCATTGTAAAATAGTTTGCGAGCGTCGACATCAATAAGATATTTTAGCTTAGAGTTAGACAGCATAAAAACATTTCTGGACACAGTTTTACAGACAGCATTGATGTGAGATTGCCATTTTATCTGGTTATCAACAACAACTCCAACGAGGCGATGTTCAGTTACTTGTGTAATGGTGTGGTCTTGGATTTCCAGGCTAAGCGAAAGTGGCTTGAGTTGATGCATCTGACGGGTTGCTATCATCATACATTCGGTCAATGGTGGGATTAAGGATCATTGCATTATTTTCACACCGTTTGGAAATTTCGCTCAGTCCCTGTTGCAAACGACCATTTAAAGACTCAAGACACTTATCGGGGGTGTGGATTGTTGCGTTATCGGCAAACAAGTCACGTGCAATTCTGTCATTCGGGAATGTAGTGGGGGGTCATTGATAAATATGCAAAAGAGAAGAGGTCCCAGGGCAGAGCCCTGAGGCACCCCTCTTGTTACTAAACCACTTGAAGAGTAAGATCCATTGACCATCACGCGCTGCTGTCTGTCTGTAAGATAGGAAGCGAAAAACGAGGTTGTTTTCAAAGAATGAATAGATGCCTAAGAATTGGCGCTGAAACGTGCGTCTCAGGTATGAATATATATCTCCCTTATTCTCTGTCTCTGTCTCTCTCTTTCTCTTTCTCTCTGTCCACGCCCCCTCCCCTCTCTCTCTCTCCCCTCTCTATCTCTCTGTTTGGGAGCTTTTTAATTTGAATGTGCCGATATGTGCGTTACCGAAATGTACGTTACCATTCATGTTATACATTTTCTCAGTGCATGTGGAGGGGATTTCGTAAAATCATAGGTATTGTCTTTTTACATCGTCATGACACTTAAGGTAAGCACTTACATCATAAACTAAAGCAGAGTCCATGACTTCAAGGTCGAGGTCACAAACGCTATATTTATAATTTGTGCATTGCAGATAATATCTCCGAAATACAATTGAGTCGATTTGACTTAAATTACTGTCAAACATAGTCCTTAATTTTAGTAACACTGTTAGACAAAATCATGATATGTTTTGCCTTTTAAACGTATATCTCTGAAACCAGCTGACCCATTAACTTAAAAAATACATGACTACAGCTTAATTGTTACAGAGCAGTGTGGTCTCACCGTGTATTTGTCCCCGATCACTACATGTGCAAAGGGGGCATAAATAGAAATTTCTAACCGTGTATTGTTTATTTTCTAGAGGTATAAATTGGTCAAAGGAAGTGTCATGAACCAAAACTCAGCAAATTGTTTCATGTTCAAGGCCAAGACCGCCATTCTTGCTTTTATTTTGTTTTGTTTATTTTTATGTTTGTTTTATTTCCATTAAAAAGCATTTGTTTACAAAAGCCTCCTCTACGGTAACTATGGATAACGGTATGGTTGTTACTAAAATAGGTAGAGGGATATCGTGCAGCATTTAGGACAAGTCTTCTTGGAGAATGCGAATTTATATCGCTTAGTCCAGAGCGACCGAGACCAGTTACATTAACTCATTTGAGATGAACGGCATCCGGATACGCGGCTTAAGCCGCGTATCAGGATGCCGTTCGTCTCAAATGAGTTAACTCATTCAACCCCAACACCGAAATCCCCAAATTTTGCCGTTGTCGTCTGACGCCGCGGACTGCATTGGAGTGCAGGACACAGATCGACCATGATAGTTCAAGGGTGATGCCAGAATAGCTTGGCGCCCATAGGCGCCAAGCTATTCTGGCATCACCCTTGATCTATCATGGTCGATTCATATATTGCTGTGGTGTGTCTGGGGTAGAATGAGTTAAAGCTTGTTGAATGAACACTGAAAATGCACGCCGTGCAAAGCTGCAACAAAAGCGCACGCGGAACGTACGTTCCTGAGTCAATAAGCAAACACAAACTATATGCATGCGTATGGCCGGGATGCCACGTGAGAGCGCCATCCCTTATCGTACCTACTGGAGATGTAGATGTGAACCGTACCCACTAAAGAACCAGCCAGCATGACTTCCGAATAAAATACTGGAATGACGTGTATAAGTGAATGTTCGTTGTACCGTGTATGACTCACACTCTGTAAGTGATGTACGTGCTGTGGATGCCAAAGATTATGGTTATGACATAGAGGTCAGATTCGTGGAACAAAGGAAAGATTCACTTTAACTCTTTCTACCCCAGACACACCACAGTAAGATAAGGATCGACCATGATAGTTCAAGGGTGATGCCAGAATAGCTTGGCGCCTATGGGCGCCAAGCTATTCTGGCATCGCCCTTGAACTATCATGGTCGATCTGTGTCCTGCAAGGCAATGCTGTCTTCAGAGGACAATGGCAACATTTGGGGATTTCGGTGTTGGGGTAGAATGAGTTAAGTGGTCTGTAATTTATGCAGTAGGTACACAGCAGACTGAACGCCTTGGGCATCATCAATTCTCTAAAGAGTTTCTTTCAAGTTTGTCCAAGTTGAGTGATGACAGTAGATCTGAGAATAAAAGCTTGCTTGTTGAGCATGCAATACATGTGTCTATCTTTAAAAGAAAGTTAATGTTTAAATAGACAATTCAAGATATCAATCACAAAAATAAAATAAAAAATTAATTTAAAGACTTGTTGGTTCATATGTTACAAATATCTGATTTGTTTTCTAATTATGGGCATTTCAGTTTTGCAGATTAGAGATCCAGAGATCTGATGTCATTTTGTTTTTCAAAAGTTGAGAATGTCATTCTATCTGAATACTTGAAACAACTGACAATGCACTTTAAGCTGTGTGACATTCTGAATATTCTCTGTACATTCTCAATATAAACTTTTATTATTCTTGACTCGCAATGAATCAAAATCGTGAATCTCTAAAAATAGTAGGGTAGTTTTTCCCAAACAACGAAAACTGTGTATGCTTGAAATATTTTTGGGATTCAAATCTCTTTGAGAGAGTTGATTTGTTAAATGAATTTAAATGGAATCAAAATGGCTTTTAAGTGTGTTTTCGTTATCATTGGGTACTAGTTACTGCGATTTATTTTGTTGTGCATAAAGACATAAAAATAAGTGTCTTGGTCGCAATGAAGACTATTTCACAATGAGAAAATTTCAGGTTTGAGCGTGTTACACAAATAACTACTTCATATTTCAATCAAATATTTTTATCTAATAGAGAGGACAAATATCCCTTTCGAAATATCAAGCAAAAAAATCCGGGTCTGATGAAATCAATTTTGTGACCACTTCGCTTTAATGCTTCTTATTGACATCGAGCCAGTTACGGAACAGCTGCAAAACATTCTGCAATTATTTTGCGTCCAACAGAAATACAAATTCTCTCATTGTTTGTATAAGGGCCACCTTTTTATCTATCTATCTATCTATCTATCTATCTATCTATCTATCTATCTATCTATCTATCTATCTATCTATCTATCTATCTATCTATCTATCATCTCCCGTAGTCTTGCCGACCGTTGGGGCACCACTGATGACTTGGCAACCAGCTCCCTCCATTCCCCTCTGTTCTCTGCCATTCTTAGCGTATCGCCCAGCCTCAGTCCTGTCTACTCTGAGATATTGTCCTCCAATCTTTTCCTCTGTCTTCCTCTCCTTCGTCCTCCTTGCACAGTGCCTTGCAGGATTGTTTTGGCAAGCCCTGCTGAACGAGTGACATGCCCATACCATTTCAGTTGCGTTTTTTCATAATGGCTAATAGGTCTTCATAGGGCCCGATGGCTTGCCTGATTCTGCTTCCCACTTCCTCGTTCGTGATGTGATCTCTGTATGAAATGCCAAGCAGCCTAAGAAAACATCTCATTTCAGTGGCTTGTATCCTCCTTTCAATGTCTGCTGTGAGGGTCCATGACTCACAGGGATACAAGAACACTGAAATGACTAAGGAGCGCATCAGTCTGATCTTGGAGCAGAGCGTGATGTTTCTGTCCTTCCATATGGTCTTCAATCTTGTCAGTGCTATTGTTGTCTGCGCAATCCTGGACAGTATTTCTGGTTTTGATCCCTCATCTGTCACAATGGCTCCTAAGTATTTGAATTTATTAACTGTTTCCAATTTTTGGCTTCCAGTCATGATGTCAGTGCCAATGCCACTGGTGTTATTTGTCATCAGTGGTCTTCTCTGCACTGATTTCCATCCCATACGCAATGGCTGTACTGTCCAGCTTTTCCACCAGCTGAGCTAGCTCCTTCTCTGTTCTTGCAAGACCATCAATGTCGTCCGCAAAGCGCAAGTTCGTGATTGTTCTGCCTCCAATACTGACAGTTCCTTCATGATCTTTCAGAGCGTCTGTCATGATTCTTTCCAGGAAGATGTTGAAAAGAGTAGGTGAGAGCAAGCAGCCTTGTCTGACTCCGACTGTAGTCCTAAACCTTTTTACCGCTGACAAAAACATTAAACATCGATCCTTAAAACCTAAAACTACTCGGGATACATTGTAGTATCTGAAAGCGACCTGCTTCAGGGCGGGGTTTGATTGCTGAAATTCGCCGGAACAACGGGTTATCAATGTTGCCTTGCCCCAACTAGGACTTTTTTTTTTACCTTCTCAGTTTTCACAATCCATGTGAGCAGGCCTGAGGTCTGACCAGAGCTTTTCAAACCGGCTTTTGAGCGAAAGAAAGGAGAAAAAGAGCAGAAAGGCTTCATAACACGTCATAATTTAAGTAAGACCTTTTGTTTAGATTTAGATGTTGCAAGACATAACATTTGTAAAGGAGTCAGTGCTAAATATTAACTCTTTACTGCATGCAGTAGGTCGCTTGAACACACAGGCGTAATTCTTGTCAGGAGTCGTCATCTGAAGGCTAAATAGCCCGTCAAAAGACAGATCTACTATGATGGTTCAATGTTCGCTCGAGAAAAGTCAATTGGCTCGTTGGAAGGTAATCGGTGATGTTCGCAGCTTTGCGAAATTAACAGATTTATGTTTTCCTTTTCTGATGCAGGCGTCATATCCCAGCATACATGCTTGGATTTTGGAACGAACCATTGCACGCCAGCTGAATGCGCGGGCTACTTTCTGTAACGACAGTGACATCGAGGATTATTATTAACCCCCACAACTGCTGGAAAAAATGCAAGCATCACCCATCTGCAAGAGACATAAATCCTCATGAGCCCCGCCCGTAATGTTTTGTTCGTTATGTTTATTTTTACAGCTTCTTCTTCACGCGAATGTCGGTCAGAGTGTAGTCGTTTCTGACGAGAAATTCGTGATCACTGGCACCAAAGGAGTTAAAAGCTTAAAACGTAAACGAATAAAACCATCTTGTACATCCTATTCCGGCCCCAAGCCAAGATTACAGATAAAATGCTTGGTAAAGCTGGATTTTTCTCTCTCTATCGATTCATTGCGATATGCATTCTAATCAATGTGAAACTATTCTGACAATTCCCTGCCCTTAACAAGTTTTAAATGTGCTCCTGGAAATGTAATTGTCCATAGTCAATTCATATCTTCTTGTAGTGTGCCAGGGTTACAGTAGGATAATCTCCTGGCTTCGTGAATTCAAGTATGCAAGTTTGGACATGCCACAAGAATAATGTGTTTTCACAGTGAATACTATGTACTGTATAGAAGTCTTAGTGCAACCACGTCACTCTCCCAACTCGTTTACTTGTGTACGTGTGTGTGTGTGTGTGTGTGTGTGTGTGTGTGTGTGTGTGTGTGTGTGTGTGTGTGTTTCTTGTGCATTTGTCACGCGCAATGCCTCGTGTGTCTGCACCGGCCGTATGGTCCAAAATCACATACCAGCTCCGTGCACAGCAATCGGGCTCCCCAGTGACTGTGAGAACAAAAGAAAAGGGTGGCGTTGGTGGATTTCTGGTGTTTTTATTATTTCTCTCAATTATCATTGTGCTATTGAAGTATGGTGTCCCACAGAAAAGGCTACTGCCCAGCTCGTATGCTCTCACATTCTGTCCCGTCTAGATTACTGTAATTCCCTCCTTGCTGGTATCACATCTGATCAACTCACTCGTATTCAGCGTATCCAGAATAATGCAGCCCGGTTAGTCCTTCGCAAAAAACGCACTGATCATGTCGCACCACTGCTAAAGCATCTCCACCGACTACCTGTTAAGCAGAGAATAGAGTACAAGCTGGCCACTTTGGCATACCAACACTCTGACAATACACTTCCTGCATATCTGTCTTTTTCCCTTGCATCACACAATCATAGTAGAAGTCTACGCTCAAGCTCACAGAAACTGCTTGTTCAACCCAGAGTCAACCTAAAAACTGCTGGTGCACGTTCTTTCAGCTATCAGGCCGCTCACGTCTCAGTGGAACTCACTTCCACTGCATGTCCGTCTATCCCCTACCCTGATGACTTTCAAAACAAATTTGAAGACCCATCTATTTCAGGTGGCATATCAGGATTAGCTTAGTCTGGATGTGCTGCCTGGAAATATTGGTTGTTGTCTTATATGTGTAGCCCATGAATGTAGATTGTGTGTGTGTGTGTGTTTGTGTGGGTGGGTGTGTGTGGATGTGTGCGCGCGCGTGTTTGTTTGTGTATGTGCGTGTGTTTTGTGTTTGGAATGTGCCTACATGGTGCGAGCTGGTGTTCATTTAAAGAGTGAGTGCGTGTTTATTTTGTTCTAATTTTTCTCCTTTTTAAATTATTTGTATGTGCTGTAAAGCGCTCCGAGCTCTGTGGGGAAGGGCGCAAGTATTATTATTATTATTATTATTATTATTATTATTATTATTATTATTATTATTATTATTATTATTATTATTAGCTTTTTTCTTTTGTGTCCGAAACTCCATTCATTCATTCGCTCAATCATTTCTTCACTCACACAAAAGAACAACACAACACATCTACCACCAACATGAACACTTCAGGTCCGCAGTAGGCCTAAGACTTTACTAACTCCGCATATATACGACATTACGAGTACGAACAAAGTGTCAGTGTACCTCTTAATGTCTTCACTGTCGTCAAACTGTGTATAACAACCAAGTGCAAGAGGCAACTGCGGCGGGGGCTCATGAGTTTCTATGCCTCTTGCTAGCCCTATTTCTATTCGCCCTCTGTTGTCTCATTGCGTTTTTGACGTTACTTTACAATTATTCCAGATAGACAACTTGCAACAACTGGCCGTGATGAGTTAAGTGTCACTTATACTGGTTGTCTCCTTCGACTGCTGCGCTGATCATCGGTAGCGAATCTAGGGAGACAACCAGGGTAAGCGCCACTCATAACAAGATTTACAAGTTTGCGTTGATGAATGGTTTCTTCAAGTGATCCCTTACTAGCAGTAAAACTCATTATTACGTCGAGCCAACCTCCCGTGCTAGGTACAGACTCAGGATTATTACTCTTTTTTTGTTAACCCTCTCGCGCCCGATACATACTCGACCACTGAACCGGGCACGGAAGGGTTCACTCAAAGAAAAAAGTGTCCCAGCCTCGCTAATGTTCACTTCAAATAAGCAAACTGGGCTCACAAAAGAAACTGTCACAATATATAGCATATTGTCAAAGCGCTTTCGAAGGGTGCCTTTGAAAATTGCAAACAGCAATACCGTGAAAATTTACAAGTGGGAGAGGTTGACAGCATTGCTGACAAGAACTGGACTGAAGTCATTCTGCCCAGCATAGAACGATCGCACTTTGCACGTCAGCTGCAACAAACAAACATATATACATACATACATACATGCATGCATACATACATGCATACATACATTAATACATAAATAAATAATCCCTCACTGCCGAAAAAAACCCAGTCCAACTGAAAGAGACATAGATCCTCCTAGCCCCCGCAAATGCGAGGGATCATGAAGATCTATGCCTCTTGCTGACAACACATTGTATTCGTCTTCTTTGGACGTCTGGGCTCTCTGGCGTTGAATTAGCCAAGATTTCAGCAACACATTCGGCGTCCACTGGCAGGAAAGGGGTTAAATAATAACTGCTGACACTCAAAATCAAAACTACGATGCGAAAGACATTTATCCCCATGAACCGCTGCAGACGCGGGTTTTATGTCAATCAGTTGAGGCATGTCAAAAATAAAGGGACAGTCAGCATGGACTGAGCGTTGATGATCTAAGGGACACAACTACAGTACAGAGACGATAACGGTGCGTTTAGAAACCATGTTGGTGAGGGTCACAGGTGTGATTGAAACATACTTTAAATGCAGTTTATAAATAGTCCGTCAGTCGGTCAGTCAGTCAGTATACAACTGGTAAATGGAAATACAAAGACAAAAGAGAAATAAACAATAATTAACAGCAACGTTAGTATATTAAAAAGTACACACGCAGTAAAGATGACATCACTGAGTCTCAGTCAGTCAGTCAATCAATCAATCAATTAATCAATAGATCAATCAATCAATCAACCAGTAACAAATAATCACTCACCGATCCCGCACTGGGCAGGTCATAAGTACTGTAGAGTGATTGCGACATTCCAGAGGCCAAGATCTCTGTCGTTCTCGGCTGTTCATCAATGTACCACGTAACCTGGAACCGCACCTCCGCCTTCTGATTATTGGTGGAAACTGCGCATCTCATCATCCGGTCGTCATCCGGGCCAGTCAGAGCAGGCACGCTGACATCCGGGTAGTTGCCTGAAAGGATCAAAATGGACGTACTGAAAAAACATTCTTGACCTAGCAATAGTATATGTGTGCTGGTCTGTGATGTTGGACCCTACGACTGAAGGCCATATGGTCCAACATTACAGAGACAGGGGCCAGTTGTGTGAGTGAGCTTAGTCCTGCGCCAGCCACTAAGAAAGTATAGCGGAGCACCTTGCTTAGTAGACGGCGCAGGACTAAGCTCACTCATGCAGCTGACTTCTGCACACCAAATTTTCTTACTTTCTTCCTTGGGATTATGAGTGCCACAATGTCATGGGACTACACGCAGATATAAACGGTATTTAACAGATGTTGCAAATGAATGATTTATTCAACGCAGACACTGAGTTTGGATATGATACAGAAATTCAATTCTGATCCGTGACAGTTAACTCATTCGAGACAAACGTCGTCCGGATACGCGGCTTCAGCCGCGTATCCGGACGCCGTTCGGCTCGAATGAGTTAAACTTGATATCAGTCGTACGGTCCAAAATCAGGCCAGTACGCACATTCGTTTTTCATTCTATCATTTTTTTCTTGTTTCTGCTTACAGCTGCATTTGTTTCATTTCGTCAAAATGTCAATGAGCCACAACGCCGAGATGATGTGATATGCCAACAGATGTTGCAACTGTAATTTGACTGTAGCAGTAATGTACATGTAATTAACTCATTCAGCCCCGACAAACCAAAGCAAGACATGGCTCGAGCACGACAGTTCAAAGGCGCCAAGCTATTCTGGCACCACCCTTGAACTATCATGCTCAATCTATCTCTACAATTGTAATACAGTCCTTTAGAAGGTAACTTCAAAATTTGGGGATTTCGGTCCTGGGGCAGAATGTGTTAATGCAGTTAAGTGCAAACTAGTTTCTTAAGTAATGTAAATATCAACTGTAATTTAAAGAGGAATGCGTTTCTTTTCACAGACCCTACTCTAAAGGCAACAAGAATTCAGCAGCACCTGCTGGTGTGGGTTTGCTGGTCCACTGAGATTTGCTTGCTGTGACGTCACAAATTTGAGTTGCGTCATCAGGGTTGACGTCACCATTAGCATGGCAAGAGCCGCTGATCACGCAGGCATCGTCCTTAAACATGAAACGGTTATAATTTTGAAAGAACGTAGTGACGTCTTAAAATGTCTGGGTGTTAAAATTAAAATTTCATGCTTTAACTTCGACATGAAAGATATATACCAAGAAATGCAACAAAACAAGTACAACAAAACGTACGCTTTTGGAAAATAATTTTAATCGAGTACAAAATTGTCGAAGCAATAATTTAATGGGTTGTTGGTGAGCTTTGTGCGCGAGCAGAGTACACTTTAGACTGGGCGGTCCGTGGCGCAGTGGTTAAGGCCCCTGCCACCAATGCTAAAGGTGCGAAGTTTGACACCGGGTTCCGGCGTCGGAGTTTTCTCCTCTAGTAAGTGTCACCGTTAATTCAGGCGGACCGTCGGGGGGTTCTTTCTCCGGGTACTCTGGCTCTTCCTCCACCACGACCCCGTATCAATTTCAGCCCACTTATCAAATTTAAAATATAAAACGATTTGAATTTCCAAAAACTTCAGTAGCTCGCTTGAGCTTGCCCTTAGCACCACGTGAATGTTCTGTGTTTATGTACAGTGTGTGAATGAATGACGTGATTCACGTGAGCGTGCTTGTTGGGTTCAGTTCGCGGCGGCGCTTTGAGCCGATATTCAATTGGGTAAAGCGCCTATTTAATGCGCTGATTTATTTTATTTATTTTATTTTAGATATAAACCCCGAATATGATTGTTATGAATTTCCCGTGAACCAAATTTACCGAAAACATAACTTTCAAATGTGCAGATTATGTGTAGCTGACCCAACGGTTTTGGTCACGTACGGCGGAAAATTGAGGGTTTGGTTTATCCCATTCAGCCCTGACGCACTACAGCAGGAGATGGGTCGACCATGATAATTCAAGGGTAGTGCCAGATGAGCTTGGCGCCTGTCGGCGCCAATCTAATCTGGCACTACCCTTGAATTATCATGGTCGATCCATCTCCTGCAACAGGTGCAAAGTCGTTAGATAACGCCTCCAAAATTTGGGAAATACGTGCGCCGGGCTGAATGAGTTAATGAAAGCCTAGTTTTCTCAGGTGAAAGTCATCGTGTATTTGACGCGCTTTAACCTCATCAGCCCTTATGCACTAAAACAAAATATGGATTGACCATGACAGTTCAAGGGTGGTGCCAGAATAGCTTGGCGCCTTGTCGGCGCCAAGCTATTCAGGCACCACACTTGAACTCTCCATGTCACTAAGTCTACTGTGGTCTGCAAATGACAACATCTATATTAATTTTCGGAAATTTCTACGGCAGGGGCCAAAGCATCTTGAATACACGCATATATGTATACATTCAACTCACTCGAGACGTGCCGCATCTGGATACGCGGATTAAAGCCGCGTATCCGGATGCGGTACGTCTCGAATGAGCGGAGATAATCGTGTTTCTTGAAAGTGAAATCTTCCACTACTAACTGAGAGACTCTTTAATCCACTTTTCTACATTTTACGCACGTGACAATGTAACCGTTATAATGATCTATTTCTGACCTTCTGTGTGCATGAGCCCTGCTCGTCGCAAGCCTGACAGACAGAATTGTAGACTGTCAGATGAACTTGGTTGCCAAGCAGATGTCCGTCGTTCGTCGCAGAAATCACAAACGTCTTCGACGATGCCGCTGAAAACCGAACAACGAAAACTGAACAATTGGGACCAAAAGCAGATGCTATGAATTTTTGTGCACCTCACAGGTCTGATCTGCCTTCCGAGACAGCTGAGGTCTTCTGTTGTTATGATTTGTTATATATCTGTTGTTGCAATACCGTATCACATTACAGGGGTGTAGAGTGTTCATGGAGAAGTAGTACCTTTGACTTTTCAGCCAGCAGCGCCTCTTGGGGCAGGCGGGAGCACTGGTCTTCACATGGCACTCAACTCTCACAGCTGGCTCCAGGTCCTTTACCTAGCCACACCCCGGTAACCGCTTCTGCTGGCGGGCGAAACGTTGTGAGGGGGCTGACGCGTCTCTCAGTCAGTTGTAATACTTGGAGAGGAGACGGGCGCCGCCAAGTTCGCCTAAGCCCATTGAAAGGACTGATGGACAAGCAACAGAATAAGAATAACATGCCGGATCGGTCGGGGCCCGGATCACCAACGACCGCGCACCCCATTGGAGGTCTCCAGGGTGGGGGCGACAAGTGTGTTACTGGAACCAAACCCACCATCAAGCTGCCCACGCAAGGAATAACTATCGGAACTTGGAACGTTCGCACACTCTACCAGTGCGGCAAAGTGAAGGAACTCACCCACGAGTTGAAGCGCTATCGCTGGGACATTGTAGGACTTGCAGAAGTTCGATGGACAGGCTTCGGAGAAACAACAACAGATGAAGGCCATAAAATCTGGTTCAGCGGAAAAGAAACCAAGCACGAACATGGCGTAGCTTTTATCGTAAGGAAAGAGGTGGCTGGAACTGTCATCAGCTGCACCCCAGTGTCAAGCAGACTAATCTCCATCCGCATCTCCGCCCGACCGCACAACATCACTATCATTCAAGTACACGCTCCAACAGCAGATCATGATGATGAAGAATTAGAAAAATTTTACGAACAACTGGACAACATCATCAAGAAAACACCTAAGAAAGACATTCTGACTGTCCTCGGTGACTGGAATGCAAAGATCGGCCCTGACGCCTACCAACAATGGGCAGGAACAGCTGGCAAGTTTGGCCTTGGAGAAACAAACGACAGAGGCCTGCGACTTTTAGAGTTCGCACAGAGTCACCGTCTCACCGTTGCTAATACCCTCCATCCACACAAGAAGTCAAGAACAGTGACATGGCAATCGCCAGGAGGCCTGGTCCATAACCAGATTGACTTCATCTTGCTGCCTCGACGATTCAAATCCAGCGTTAACAAAGCACAAACGAGGTCCTTTCCTGGCGCTGATATTGGCAGCGACCACAACCTCGTCCTTACTAGCCTCAAGTTGAAGCTGGCATTGAAACGAGATAGCAAGAGCCCTCGCATTAGATTCGACCTCCAGAAGCTAAAAGACCCGGAAGTAGAAGAGCTCTTCCAAGCCCAGGTGGGAGGCAGATTTGCAGCCTTGGCTACTTTGGACTGTGACGTAGACACCCTTGCTGGAAATATAAAAGAGGTGTTACTTTATACAGCAGAAGAAGTGCTGGGGAAGCAGAGGAAGCGCAAACAGCCCTGGGTCACCGATGACATCCTCGATCTCTGTGATGAGAGGAGAGCCTGGAAGAAAAAGAGAGGCCAAGACCTCACATCAGCAAACAAGTACAGACTTGTCAACAAGAAGATCAGGAAGAGGATGAAAGAAGCCAAAGAAGATTGGATTGAAGACCAGTGTTGTAGCGTGGAAGAGGGCATGGCAAACGGCAACAGCAAGAAGGCTTATGAAACGCTAAGGACCCTCACCAAGACTCAACAGCGAACAGCCACAGTCATCGAAGACAGCAGCGGCCAACTCCTTACGGAAAACACTGCTGTACTAAACAGATGGACTGAGTACTGCCGAGACTTGTATAACTACAAGGCTGAGCCAGACACCAGCATCCTCCAAAACAACCAGGCTGGGGCCAGGAAGGCTGAAGACCTGCCAGTGTTAGCTGAAGAGGTGGAAGCAGCCGTACGCGGCCTGAAGGGAGGAAAGTCTCCAGGTGTAGACAACGTACCTGCTGAACTGTTGAAACATGGAGGAGAAGTAACAACGAAGGTCCTCACTACACTCTGTCAAAAGATCTGGGAGCAAAAGAAATGGCCAGTAGAATGGACACAGTCTCTAGTGATCCCGCTCCCCAAGAAAGGAAACCTGAAACAGTGCCAGAACTACAGAACTATCAGTCTGATAAGTCACCCTAGCAAAGTAATGCTTAGAATCATTCTCAACCGCCTCAAAACTTTCGCCGAGGAACTGCTGGCAGAAGAACAGGCTGGCTTCAGAGTTGGAAGAAGCACTGTAGAGCAGATTTTCAACTGCCGCGTCCTGATCGAGAAACATCTGCAGCATCAGCGCGAACTCTACCACAACTTCATTGATTTCAGGAAAGCATTTGATCGCGTCTGGCACGACGGACTCTGGCAAGTCATGAGATCGTTCAACATAGAGGAGGGACTGATCCAAATGATAGAAGCGCTTTACAAGAACGCCTGCAGCGCGGTTCTACTTAACAATCAGTCAGGCGAGTTCTTCAGGACGACGATCGGTGTCCGTCAAGGATGCCTGCTCTCTCCTGTCCTTTTCAACATATTCCTGGAGAAGATCATACAGGAAACCCTCCACGACCACCATACTTCAATCTCTATTGGTGGCAGATCCCTGTGCAATCTTCGATTCGCAGACGACATTGACCTCATGGCAGGCAGCAATAGTGAGCTCCAAAACCTGACAGACAAACTTTCAAGTAGCGCAGGGTCTTATGGCATGGAGATCAGTACGGATAAAAGCAAAGTGATGATCAACACCACAAGCGACAGCAGCAGCAACATTCACATGAACGGCCAGAAGCTAGAAGAGGTCAATAGCTTCAAGTACTTGGGAGCCACCCTGTCCAAAGACGGTAGTTGCATAGCAGAGATCCGTATCAGGATAGGTACAGCAACATCCGCAATGGCCAGGCTGGACAGGATATGGCGAAGTAACTCCATCAGCTTCACCACCAAGTACAGGCTTTACAAGTCCCTCGTAGTGTCTATTCTACTCTACGGCTGTGAGACTTGGACACTGCTTGCAGACTCAGAAAAGAAAATCCAGGCCTTTGAGAACAAGTGCCTGAGGAAGTTGCTCCGCATCTCGTACCGCGAGCACAAGACCAACGAATATGTACGGAGCATCGTCACTTCCCTGGTGGGCCCACATGAACCCCTTCTGGCAACCGTGAAACGGCGCAAGCTTGCTTGGTTTGGCCACGTGACCCGACACAACACCTTGTCCAAGACTATCCTCCAAGGCACTCTCGAAGGAAGTCGTCGGCGAGGTCGTCAGAGAAAGAGTTGGGTCGCAAACATAAAAGAATGGACCGAACTCGAGATGCCAGACTTGCTTGCCACCGCCCAAAATAGAACTCAGTGGAGAGCACTGTCTGTTGCTGCTGCCTTTCAGTCCCCCCAACGCCCAGTTCGGGCAAGGGACTGATGATGATGATGATCACATTACAGCATCGGGATCCAAAATGTAGCTTAAATTAGAATTCTACGTTGCCATCACAAAAGTTCGGTAGAGCTCGGTCCGTATTAATTGATGTTCGTTCGCTTTAAGTTTAACCTCCTGACTGCTGCTACTGATGATAACACTGGAGGGAGAAACGCGTGATTAACTCCTTGACTGCTACTGACGATACCGCTCGACGGAAATGCTGCGCAGTCTTGCCGCGTCTCTTCCTCCGAGCGGTATCGTCAGTAGCAATTCTGGGGTTAATTGATAGTGGACGCACATATGCATTTCGAAGTCTATGAGATAATACAACTTCAAAAGCCACAGCCATGCAAGGAACATGGATACAAATGGTGTCGGCAAGAGGTACAGTTCTCCATGGGATCCCCGCAGCTGTTGAGGCTCATAAGGATCTGTGCCTCTTGCAGCTAGAATGGGTTCGCAGTTTTTCGGCACAAAAGGGGTTAAATTAAGTATTCGCTAGTGAATGTTTCCGAAGCGCATCCGGTATGTGTTTCTTTCATTGCTGGCTATTTCTTAAAATATCCAATACACCACTGAATCATGATTTGATACTCATTACGCTGTTCTGGTCTGTGATGTAGGACCTGACGGATGAAAGCCTTAAGGTCTATGATCACAGACCAGCACAATGCAAAATTTGATCACAGTTCAGACATTACCAATTTTGACAAGCGACTCGGGCAGAGAGCAGGCCAGGCGTCCACTGCTCAGGAACTACGCTTCTCCTATGTGGACTTGATTTGAGATGGAACCATCCGCCTGAAATGCACAGAATTTGAGGCAATAGTTCATTATTTTTTTTTTTAAAAGCGACATTTTAACGCACCGACTGCTTCTGACGATACCACTCGGCGAAAAAGAGGCGTAGTCACGCGTCTTTCCCGTTGAACGATATCGTCAGTAGCAGTCACGGAAAAAGCATTCATTGGAAAAAGCTTTTAGACGTCCAAAAGAGCTGCAGTTATACCGTTAACTCACAGAGATGGACGGGGGGGTCAAGGGGAGGGTTTCTTGAGCCTCCAGAACCCCTGCCTAGCAAAACAAACACACAAACACACACACAAACATTATGAGAAGAAGAAATGCCACAGAGACTAAGTAACGGAAACAACAGAATATAATGTCCACGTCGAAAATGCTTCCTGTATTCCACCACCACCCTCCCCCTCGTCCCCTCCCTCCAACCCCTCCCCCCCCACCCCCGCTCCCCCCCCCCCCCCGCATCCACCATACACACAAACACACACGCACGCCCGCACACACACACACACACACACACACACACACACACACACACACACACACACACACACACACACTGCTGTAGATTCAAAATGATGTAATCATTCTGCCCGCGACACACCACATCACGATATGGCTCGACCATGATAGTTCAAGGGTGGTGGCAGAATAGCTTGGCGCCTATAGGCGCCAAGCTATTCTGCCACCACCCTTGAACTATCATGGTCAAACTGTCTCCTGAATTGTAATGCAGTCCTCAGATGATAACTCCAAAATGTGGGTATTTCGTACCGTCCTCGGGCACAACGAGTTAACAAGCGGTCTTACCATTACTTCCTGAATCTTGCAGGCTAGCGTGTCCTTCATTTCAATGTTGGTGGCATCGATGAAGATCTTGTGACATGGGCGAACGTTGACGTCACACGTGTTGTTGCTGTGAACAGCATATAGAGCTTCAGTTATCGCTAAATTGTTGTCTGTATGTTTGATATTGTAGCTTTATGAAGTTTATTGTTATCGTCGTCAGTCGACATTATCATTATCATCCTAATTATTATCAATGTCATATATTAAATGCACTTCATGACAAAGGTTTTGTAGGCTAGTGCTATCCTGGTTGAATTTTATCTTGTGGTAGTTTGTTAGGACTGAATAAATACCCGCGGATTTTCGCAAGTTGTGGCCCTTTGCCTGCCTCCAATTGACAGTTATCACCCGTGTAGCCATGGTCACACACACAAGTGCCCCTGTTACAGTGTCCGTGACGGAAGCAAAACACGCTGCAAACGTCAGAGGAAATCTCGGGCTTCATCACGTTTTTGCCATCAGCGGAAGTGACGTAATTATTAGGGTCCTTGCCCAGCTCCATCTGACATTCAGTCGTGAAGGCCATCACTGCGGATTCCACCATGTCAAACGTGTCGCCGTACTGTTGGAAAGACAAATATGAATGGTCAGACCGCAGTGCAGTCATGTTCAGACATCCACCCTTTCAAAGAAGCATGCAAGCGCGACTAAATGTTCCTATCATATACAGTAATAAGCCAGACACTGAGCTTGATTTAATTTGCAGGACCTGAAAGCGGCGAGACCAATCACGTTAACCCATTTAGCCCCGTCGCATTAAAAGCAGGATATAAATCGACCATGACAATCAAGGGTAGTTCGTGATTAGCTTGGCGCCATCAGATGGATCGACCATGATAATTCAAAGGTGTGCCAGATTAGCTTGGCGCAATCAGGCACTACCCTTGAATTATCATGGTCGATCCATCTCCTGCAACTGGTTATAAGTGACACCTCCAAAAGTTGGGGAAATGAGTGAATCTAGCGTCGATACAAATAAGGAGGTACAACAAGATTTACGATCGGTCCTGCCGACTCTTTGTCATTCACATCAGGTTCAATGTCTTGCCTTGCATTAAGTCAGACGTCCTCGGCCACCCGTGTTTAACGTTGTCACTAAAAGTCAGCCACAGTGTTACCCTTGTTGCCATATATAGACGACTTTACTTAACTCATTCTACCCCAAACGCACCACAGCAAGATAAGGATCGACCATGATAGTTCAAGGGTGATGCCACAATAGCTTGGCGCCTATGGGCCATAGGCGCCAAGCTATTGTGGCATCACCCTTGAACTATCATGGTCGATCTGTGTCCTGCACTAGAGTGCAGTCTTCAGAGGACAATGGCAAAATTTGGGGATTTCGGTGTTGGGGTAGAATGAGTTAAACTGCCACTTTTTGCCAATTTTCGTTATTATGACATCTTTGTTAATGTGGTGTTTAGACGAGGGAGGAGTGATAAACATATTTTAAACGGAGGGAAAAAGGACTGAATGCGTGGGTGGGGGGCGGTGTCCGGTACCGGAAGTACTGAGTAGGTGGGGGAATTTCCCGACTGTGGGATGCTATGATGAGAGATGGAGATTGAGAGAGAGAGAGGGAGGGTGGGAAAGCCTGTAGGGGGTGAGTGCGTAGGCGAGTATGAGCGAGGTATGAAAGTGTGTGGGAGGTGAATGCGTGGGCGGTTACAGGAGTGATAAAGGGACGGTACCGACCGAATACGCCAGTCAGCAGCAGCAGTCAGGCGACAGCTACAAATTGAAATGGCTCCCAAATCAGCGAGAAAGAAGGCTTTACTAGAAAATAGTGAGATGGACCATATTTTCCGTGACTGGGGCCTCGACGAAGAGGTGCAGAGTGCCATGATCAGGGAAAAATTCATCTCTAGGCAAGCACTACTGCTAATGTCTGACGAAGACATTGACGCTCTGGCGCTGAAACGGGGGGACAGAGCAGTGCTCCGTGCAGCGGTGGCCAAATTCCAGGTGGACAACGGCGGTGGCCCACTGTGCGGCGGACTGGGAGGAGTAGCGGACAACAGCGGCAGTAGGGCGCCACAGACCTTGCAGGACGCCCTATACAGTACACACCACAGCGGGGCCGGACTGGATGAACTGTTGCGCGACGGCCTGTGCGTCAGTGGCAACAGTAGCGGGGGTATTGCGGCAGCAAAAGGTGGGCCCCACTTACGTATAGTAGACTTTCTGTCTTCAGCAGCAGTGGCAGAGGAAGAAGTGGCACTGGGGGGTGGTGTCACTATAAAGGTGAACAGCAAACCGAAGTTGGACAAGGTTTCCCCCGCACACTGGATAGTGGCAAATAGCCGTATTATGGCGGCCCTTATGGACAAACCCACACCGGGTTTCACGCCGTACGCCTACCTCAAGTACTCGGCGATGGTGGGGGAGCTGGCGGCCAGATACACCTGGCAAAGTGTCCTGCTGTTCGACGATGAGTATCGTCAGCGGCAAGCGGCCGAAGCATTCCAGTGGGGCACGGACGCCCCACACCTGTCCACGGTGTGCTGCGCGACCGTACTGCGCAATCTGCGATGCCCGCTGGCTCACCTGCTCGCAGAACAGGAGGAGGGACGGCCGGACCGCGCCCACAACGCCCCATCGGCCCCTCTGGGAGGGAAGTGTGCCTGCAGTACAACAGAGGGTACTGCACCTACGGCGCACGCTGCCAGCTGGACCATGTGTGTGCCACCTGCGGGAGAGATCATCCGGCGCGGGAACATCGTGACACACCTGCAGCAGCGGCAGGGGGCAAACACGGGACAGCCTAGGACACAGCGCAGCAGGTTGCACAGGTAGGCCCCACCCATTCTAGCACTTTTTATCATAGCCCTTATCCTGCACTAAGTCCATACAACTGTCAATTGTTAGGTTCTGGAGCGTCCATTAGTTCAAAGCTTTTAGTGTGGCAAGACGAATTAGCTTCTGATAAAGACAAAAAGTTTCTCCTTGAAGGGATCGAACATGGGTTTTATATCACTGACAAACATCAGACTGTTAGATCTGTAGAGCAGAAAAATCACACCTCTGCCTTAAAAAACAGAGTAGCGGTAGAAAAGGAGGTTAGTCATCGATCAGATAAACAAAGGTCATTATATCGTAGCATCTCAAAAACCAACGGTAATTAGCGCTTTGGCTGCGATCCCAAAAGACGACAATAGCATACGCCTGATACACGACGGCAGCAAGCCTGTAGGACATGCAATGAACGATTACTCAGTACCTGAGACAGTAAAATTCCAGACTCTAGCGGACGCGTGCGCACTAGCCAAGTCCGGCTACTGGTGCGCGAAAGTTGACCTTAAGGCGGCATACCGATCTGTGTGTATCCATCCAGATAATTACCAAGTCACAGGCCTAAAATGGATTTTTACGGGCGAGCAGAAGCCCACATACCTGTTCGATAGTAGGCTCCCTTTTGGTAGTAATGTGGGCCCTTCGCACTTTCACAGACTCTCGCAGGCAGTTCGCAGATGTATGTTACAGCGCGGCATGACAGGGATAGTAGCGTATATTGACGATTTCTTCATAGCAGCTAAGTCCAAAGAGGAATGCACTCAAATGATGATGACGCTCATTGCCCTTTTACGTAGATTAGGGTTCAATATTAGCTGGCCTAAGGTGGTGGGGCCTACACAAACCATTACTTTTCTCGGGATCCAAATCTGCACCAGCACAAGCACCTTGTCATTGGGCGACGACAAGTTACATCAACTTCACAAACGCTTGCAGCAGTTTCAAGGCAAAACACGCGCGACAAAGCAAAGCTTGCAGTCACTAGCAGGGTCCCTTAACTGGGCGTGTCAAGCCGTCAAGGGAGGAAAATTTTTTCTCAGGCGGATTCTTGATACGATTAAACCCCTTCAGCAGCAAAGGCATAAAGCGAGACTCGCACGAGAGTTTCCACGCAGACTTACAGTGGTGGCTATCTTACATGCATTTTTTTAATGGCACTGTGTATTATGACTCACAAAGCAAGGAACATGTCCATGTTGATGCATGCAACCTGGCGGCAGGCGCGTTCTGGAAAGGAGATTGGAATTATACACTGTTCTCTTCCTCAGACATGCCGGCAGCCAAGGACTTGCATATTAATTATAAAGAGGTGTGCGCGGTGGTGCAGGCAGTCAACCGGTGGGCCCCTCATGGCGAGGGAAACAGGTGGTCATTCATACAGACAGCACGGTGACAAAGGCTATCATTACTGAACAAAGGGCGCTCAAAAGACCGCTATGTCAATAGTCTGTTGAGGAAGATGGCATGGGAGTGTGTGAGAACGAATTGCAGCGTGTCAGCGATGCACGTGGCTGGCAGTGTGAATGTGTTTGCCGATACTATTTCCCGCCTACACGAAGGACGGCTGCCCATGCTAGGACAATTGCTAACGAATTGGCACCGGGGCCGACCGCCTGACACCTACCTTCTGAATCACATGTCACAGTCAGCTCTTGGTTTTGTGCTGTCTAGGTGCCGGGTCTAGGCTCAGACACCAGCTACTGCAGGAGGTGGCGGGATATCGTGCCAGTATTTTTGCCGACAACACCAAGAAAACTTATCAGACTCACTTGGCGCTCTTATCTCAGATTTTGTGACCAAATGAACATCCAGCCGGTACCGGTGTGTGAGAGAACAGTGGCGCAGTACGCAGCCTTTTTGGCCAGGACACTTCAGCCCAGTTCCGTGGCACAATACCTCAACATTGTTCGCCTATTGCATTTAGAATGCGGGGAACCGCACCCATACCAGGATTCGTGGATGGTGAAAAGCACATTGCGGGGAATTGAGCGAACAAAAGGCTGCCCTCCTAACCGCAAGACGCCGATGAGCCCGCAACTTCTTCTTCAGATTAAACAAAAACTTGATTTGTGCAGCTCTAAGGACTGTGTCTTCTGGGCAGCGATTGTGGTTATGTTCTTCGGACTGCTTCAGCGATCCAATCTTTTCCAAGATGGTGCAGGATTCGATCCTGGGAAACAACTCACTAGAGACTGCTTTGTTGTAAATGACAACAGTAGTGTCAAGATACTGGTTAGGTGGAGTAAGACAATTCAGAAACGCGAAAAAAAAAAAACTCTAGTGATCGCGTTACCGGTCATGTTGCGTCACCCTCTGTGCCCCGTGACGGCAGTAATCAGTATGTTTAGAGCGCTAGGCCCAGCGCCTCCTACGGCACCGGCTTTCCCCATTCGGGGATCAGAGTTCAACAAACGGTTGCGAGAACTGACCTCTGCTGCTGAAGGGGTTTATACAAGCCACAGCTTGCGGCGTGGTGGGGCTACCTGGGCCCTGGCTTGTGGGGTGCCCGGCGAGGTGGTGAAGTGTTTGGGGGACTGGAAAAGCACTGCATACCTATCATACTTGGACCAAATACCTCAAAATATTCAAGATTTCTACAGAAGTGTACTTATTCAGAAAATACCGACACCTTGAACACTCGACTTTTCTCTCAATTGGGTGAAAAAAAAACTGGCGTTTTTCCCGTTAGGTTTGGGCAGGAAACAACCAGTAAACCTACTGGTTGGGTTAGATGTTGTCTTACGTGTTTGACAAGTGAAAGTCACGGGAATAAACGCCTCCGTTATTTTTGCCCAACTGACAGAAAAAGTGTTGCCGCCGCGTGTTCAGTGTATAAGCGTGAGGAAGTAGTGTGGAGTTGAGCGTGAGACTGAGGTGTGATAGAGCGTGTGGTCGTGTGCGCTGTTCTGACAAAACCTCGCCCAAAAACAGGAAACAACCAGTAAACCTACTGGTTGGGTTAGATGTTGTCTTACGTGTTTGACAAGTGAGAGTCACGGGAATAAAACGCCTCCGTTATTTTTGCCCAGACAGAAAAAGTGTTGCCGCCGCGTGTTCAGTGTATAAGCGTGAGGAAGTAGTGTGGAGTTGAGCGTGAGACTGAGGTGTGATAGAGCGTGTGGTCGTGTGCGCTGTTCTGACAAAACCTCGCCCAAGTTCTGGTCCGGAACTCTGGCCAGCCATTTATTGGCCGAGAGGGGCGATGATGTCAGAACAGGGGCGGAGAGATTGAGATCGGGAAAAGGGGAGGGAGGGGGGAGGCATGAGAGTGACTGGAGTTTAATCAGCGCCTAAGAGACCCGGAGGATCCATGCCTCTTGCAATTGGATGACGACCAATGAGTCAATTTTAAAAATGACTCTTTATTCAAGCAATCTTCACCTGGATGTCTGTGATGCAGTCCAGCATGTTGGTGTCACTCAGTTTGGCAACAGCGTGACAGCGGGCCCACAGCTGCGAATTGTGCAGGGCGGTCGTACACTTGGCCCGGGCCTGCTGCTCTGTGATACCGCTTGGTGTGGGCCAGACTGCAGCAGCGTGCTGGAAATCTGAAATTTACCACACGCAAAAATTATCCTCTTTACTGCCCCGACCAACATCAACACCTCCACTGCCGGAACACAGAGAGCAACGTTCAAATGCAAGAGGCATAGATCCTCATGAGCCCCCGCAGTCGCGAGGGCTCATGAGGATCTATGCCTCTTGCTGGCCTGTAAAAAAAATAATAATACAGGGTACGGATCGTTTAATGCTTGTGTCAGTGATACAATCCGTACCACACTTAGACAAAATCCCGGCGGCTGTGTCAACAGATACAGTATTTGTGTCCATCAGAATACACTTTTGTTCATTTCGTTTCAGTTAGGTAGCTCTTTGCCCACGGATGTCGACTTCAGCCGCGAGATGACCTCCATTAGAACATTATCGGTGGCGAGAGATCTACCCAGCCAAGGTTCGCGTGCGGCAGTGCGTGTGCTGTGCTATTTTCAGCGCTGAACGTGTTGTTACAAACCGTTATTTTTGTCAAAAATCATCGGTATCACGATTTATATCAAACTTTGCCCGTACATATTCTCCGTTCTCGCACAACTCTATTGAAAGTGACGTAGTCTGTTTATTGGTAAAACTATCACGGGAAAACCATCTGGCATTCTCGCCAGTCACTTGATGTAGCGTTATTATCAACGTTTTACAGACCTAGTCAGCCAGACTAGGCTATCCGCAGAGGGGAAGCCACTCGCCGTGTACTCTGACGTCACTTCCCACACGTTGTTCGTACGAAAGTAATGGCGAGACAGGGGACGAGTAACAACAACGACGTTAATGCGAAACGCATGTATTTCTCGTGCGGTGAGGAAGTCTTGCGTCCACCCCTTTAAATAGGTGCCTATCTGGGTGCAAAGAGTGTGTGCAGCATGGAGGACGACATTCCTGTGACGCTGGATTTCAGCGACTTTACGACTGGACCCCTCTCACATTTTGGTTGCTGTGAACCCTGCAAGAAGAAAGACGAGGTAATGCTCCTTTCTTCGCTTTCTACGGGGTGCAGAGTTGGTGTTAATGGTTGTAGCATGCGGTTATTGTTTGTCACAACTCCCAAATACTGTAAAATGAGGCAACGCGATCACCGGACTAGTGCGCGCAGCTGAGTACGAACGTGAGGAGTAGCGTACTAATGCCAGTAACAGCTATTAAGACCATTAGCTTAGACGTTATTTTAATAATTTACTAATTAGGCTTTGAGCTGTGAACATAACCAAATAATAGTTCCTACATGCTGGAAAATTCATGAGAGGTTAGCTTACTTCGACACTTTTCCTACCAAACTGTTTGTGTCAGTTAATGATTGGTGTGATTTTCTCATACTTAGTGACGTGTTTTCACTGAATGAGCTTGACATATCAACAGCTTTACTGATTGTAGTTTAATACCATGCTTCAGTGAGGACTAAATCTTTTAGGAGCCTAGTGGCCCTGCAGTCAGATTGCCTTGGCAAATAAAATCTGGGAGCACCGTCAGTATTTTTTCTGGTAGTGGTACTGGTACTGGTAGGTAGCCTGAAAATCAGTTGTGTGTGCATGAATTGTGAAATTTACATTTCCCGTCTGGGTTCCCCAAAATATAAGTTGTGTGCATGAATTGTGAACTTTACATTTTCCATCTCGCCTAACACAAAATCTCCTCGCATTTGGCAATGGATTGGATTTGGGCCAAGTGTGTTATTTTATTTTTGTCTGTGATGACGGCCAGAATATTGCTGCATTTCAAAAACCAAAAATTCACATCAAGTTGTTTCAATACGTGTATGTAGAGAAGACCAAATCCACTCACCCAAAGCCAAATGCAAGGTTATACATGTAATTAAATATATTTCTTGTTGCGCCAGGCAAAGTCATGTTTTTGAAAGCCCAAATGGCAGATCAATGCAAATTTCACAAAGAAACACACACAGCATTGTTCAGATCACCAGAAAGAAATTATGACGCCCAGATTTAGTTTTGTAAATGGCTACTATGATGTTAGACTAACTTAGAAATTAGTGCATATGGTTCTCCCCATTCTGTGTTCATGCTCATTATTCTTTTTTTTCTACTTATTCTAGGAGATTGCTAGGCTGAATCAGGAGCACACCAACAATGAGCTGAACTTCAAGGCTTTAAAAAAGAAGATCATTGCTACAGAGTGAGTACTACCTTCTATTTATTTGTTAAATAATGTATGTTATTACTATTTTTAATGAATTTATTTTTTTAATTTCCTTAGGGGACCAAGGGGAAGGGTTTTGAGATAGGGCTGACAATAGAAGAAGTGCTAACCATTCTGCTGTGCTACAATATGAAGTTTGTCGCATGTTTCTGTTCTTGAGTTCATTATTAATGTGTGTGTATGCGCGTGAGCAGTTTAATTATAATTTATGTGTGTCCTTATGTAATATGTCCTTTGTTTATTTTATGCAGCATCGAGACGATTTCCTCATGTATTTTTTGGCAATAAAGTTCAGTTGTATCTCATTAATATTATGGTTTCACAATCTGTCTGTATTATTAATTAATTCTGTATTCCACTGAATGGTTCTGATAAACTGGTAAAAATTGTCATCAGTTATTTCAATCTTTTTGCATTATGAAAATAATGTACCAACCATATTTATTTTTCTTTAGTTGTGTTCATTATTATTCTTTAAGTGTTGTGTGCTTTAGAAGTTAACATAAGGTGTTGTTTAGATTGAACATTTTTGTGTTCTGATTAATGTTTAATCTGTTTTAACCCATTACATCCTGAGGCTGATTGTTTTAAATTTGCTTATTGTCCTATGAAGGCTACATTACAGATTAGGAGATAAATCAACCATTTTAGTTCAAGAGTTATGCAAGAATAGCTTGGCGTCTCAGGCGCCAAGCTATTCTGACACCTCCCTTGAAGTATCATGGTCAATTTAAATTTATTTCAAGCAGTAGCATGTCAGGATGAAAAGGGTTAATTTGTTTTGTTGTATTTTTGTTTTCAGTCAGCTGCTGCGACAGTACCGTGCCAAATCGCTTGATATCCTTTTTGTGCGTTGAAGAGTTAGTTTTGTATATGTTGTAAATCTGGAATTTGTGATGACCTCAGAAACAGATTCTGCAAATGTTGATGACATAGCACATTTGGTTATGATTAGTGCCGTAGGTTATGGGTAGAGAGTCCAACAGGATACAAATTACAGTTGACCCTTATAAACACATGGGTGACAGTCTTCAGTCCTGGAGACAGATTCAGCTTTTTGAAACTCCCATAAAGCTGAATTTCAGCTTTTTGGTTCAGGCAGAACAGCTAGTCTTTTAGCCAGCCTGTTTCATCTGTAGTGTAAGAGGCATAAATTCTCATGAGTCTTTGCGGACACAGGGGCTCATGAGAGTTTATGCCTCTTGCTGGCCATGGATCATGGGGCATAGTCCGTGGACCGTTTTCAGGCATTTCAAATTTGTGCACTGCCAGCTTGTTTAGTAGCCCAAGTTCACATGTGCCAGGCAGGTACACTATCACCCTGATAATAGACTGGCCCATTCCTGGTGTGAAATGTCAATCAAAATTAGCGAGCGTTTGCCTCTTGACCAACCAGAACGCTGTAGACCATGTGCTTCTGACTCCATGCAGAAGGTTCAGCAAACCAACCGATGTTTATGCTTCTGGGGCATGGAGAAGTGTCGATGTTTCCATTATTTTAGCCAATTTCAGTGGTATTGGAGATGCGTGGAAAGCAATGGTGTTATGGCAAGTGTAAATCAGATTCCTGATACCCCAATCGATATCCAGGTGTAGAATTTTTAACGTTCCCGAAACCTTTATGACAACTGAAATACACGAAAGAATGGATGCTGTGAAAAGCTTGTGGTTGGCCAAATGGTCAACTGGACCCTAAGAGAATCACAAGACATCACTACGTCGGCGTCCGGCAAACGTGCTTCACAGAAAGAGCGAGTGTAATCTGCTAGCATAGTAAAGTGCGAGTGTTAGACATTGATTTTTTAAAACCATTTTTAGGATGGCATATCTTCTAAAGTAGACCATTATTGGAGCCTGTCAAATAATCAGTACAAACTAGGTATTGGGTTTAATCAGTACAGCAAGTGGAGATATTCTTAGTCAAGAGATTGTGTAGTTATGCAACCCTAAACATAGCATTTTATGAAATGCACAAATCGTCTTATTTTTGGCCAAATCAAGTTGTGATTTTTTATAAACCATAAACGGTAGTGCTTTGAAATTTTGCACGGCCATACATTTATGTGCACTCTTTCTGATGGTAAGATCAGTTTTTGTATGCTTGCAGTCTGAAATTATGGGGGAATCCTATACCCACATGTGGGCATATCCCGCTACCAAATCTCTAAATGAAATTTTCATGCATTCAATCATCAGTACACTTTCTGAAGTCTGTCTAAAAACATCTTTTTTCCTCCCTGAAAACTTATGCTAGTGCATGTATGTAGTGATTCTCTCACGGTTTAGTTGACCATGTGGCTGTCTGCAAACTTTTATTCCATTCTTTTGTGTCTGCCATTTGTGTTAAAGGCTTCGGGAACGGAAAAATCCTTCACCTGAATATGGATTGGGGCATCAGGAATCTGATTTTCACTCCCCCCCATAACAACAGTGCTTTCCAATATCGCCAAAATTGGTTTAAATAATGGAAACATTGATGCTTTTCCATGCCCCACAAACATAAACATCCATTGAAAAGAAAAGGGGAGACTGCCAGTGCTAATATTTTAGGAAGGTTACAAAGTAAAGTAGGTTATAGCACTGTCAGGGGAGAGAAATGTGCATGATCGACCAGTGATCATAGATCTACTGTGGCCAAAGCACAAAAAAAAAAAAAAGATAGGAAAGAGAGGGGGCGCTAAGAAAGTGACTGAAAGCAATGCATATGGAAGCCCCCCCGAAGGGGGGCGTATCACATATCCACTGTTCCAGCCACTCAGTGCATGGAAATTTAAATCTAGGTCCCCCCAAAGGGGGTCCAGATATTTAGCCGGTGTGGACAGCTGTTTCGGTCTTTGCGACCTCTTCAGCACACCATCGGCAATACTGGAGGAGGCAGGAAATTCTGCCTACCTGCAATGACAACCACATTTTACTGTGGTGTCTGCAGGGGCATACATTCCATGCCACCACCTAGAGTTAAATTTCCATGCACCCTAAAAGAGAACCTACCAAAAGGGGGGAAGGGGTTGCAGTCGATATTGTAGTGATAAATGAAAAGAAAAGGGGAGACTGCCAGTGCTAATATTTTAGGAAGGTTACAAAGTAAAGTAGGTTATAGCACTGTCAGGGGAGAGAAATGTGCATGATCGACCAGTGATCATAGATCTACTGTGGCCAAAACACAAAAAAAAAAAGATAGGAAAGAGAGGGGGCGCTAAGAAAGTGACTGAAAGCAATGCATATGGAAGCCCCCCCGAAGGGGGGCGTATCACATATCCACTGTTCCAGCCACTCAGTGCATGGAAATTTAAATCTAGGTCCCCCCAAAGGGGGTCCAGATATTTAGCCGGTGTGGACAGCTGTTTCGGTCTTTGCGACCTCTTCAGCACACCATCGGCAATACTGGAGGAGGCAGGAAATTCTGCCTACCTGCAATGACAACCACATTTTACTGTGGTGTCTGCAGGGGCATACATTCCATGCCACCACCTAGAGTTAAATTTCCATGCACCCTAAAAGAGAACCTACCAAAAGGGGGGAAGGGGTTGCAGTCGATATTGTAGTGATAAATGAAAAGAAAAGGGGAGACTGCCAGTGCTAATATTTTAGGAAGGTTACAAAGTAAAGTAGGTTATAGCACTGTCAGGGGAGAGAAATGTGCATGATCGACCAGTGATCATAGATCTACTGTGGCCAAAGCACAAAAAAAAAAGATAGGAAAGAGAGGGGGCGCTAAGAAAGTGACTGAAAGCAATGCATATGGAAGCCCCCCCGAAGGGGGGCGTATCACATATCCACTGTTCCAGCCACTCAGTGCATGGAAATTTAAATCTAGGTCCCCCCAAAGGGGGTCCAGATATTTAGCCGGTGTGGACAGCTGTTTCGGTCTTTGCGACCTCTTCAGCACACCATCGGCAATACTGGAGGAGGCAGGAAATTCTGCCTACCTGCAATGACAACCACATTTTACTGTGGTGTCTGCAGGGGCATACATTCCATGCCACCACCTAGAGTTAAATTTCCATGCACCCTAAAAGAGAACCTACCAAAAGGGGGGAAGGGGTTGCAGTCGATATTGTAGTGATAAATGAAAAGAAAAGGGGAGACTGCCAGTTCTAATATTTTAGGAAGGTTACAAAGTAAAGTAGGTTATAGCACTGTCAGGGGAGAGAAATGTGCATGATCGACCAGTGATCATAGATCTACTGTGGCCAAAGCACAAAAAAAAAAAAGATAGGAAAGAGAGGGGGCGCTAAGAAAGTGACTGAAAGCAATGCATATGGAAGCCCCCCCGAAGGGGGGCGTATCACATATCCACTGTTCCAGCCACTCAGTGCATGGAAATTTAAATCTAGGTCCCCCCAAAGGGGGTCCAGATATTTAGCCGGTGTGGACAGCTGTTTCGGTCTTTGCGACCTCTTCAGCACACCATCGGCAATACTGGAGGAGGCAGGAAATTCTGCCTACCTGCAATGACAACCACATTTTACTGTGGTGTCTGCAGGGGCATACATTCCATGCCACCACCTAGAGTTAAATTTCCATGCACCCTAAAAGAGAACCTACCAAAAGGGGGGAAGGGGTTGCAGTCGATATTGTAGTGATAAATGAAAAGAAAAGGGGAGACTGCCTGTGCTAATATTTTAGGAAGGTTACAAAGTAAAGTAGGTTATAGCACTGTCAGGGGAGAGAAATGTGCATGATCGACCAGTGATCATAGATCTACTGTGGCCAAAGCACAAAAAAAAAAAGATAGGAAAGAGAGGGGGCGCTAAGAAAGTGACTGAAAGCAATGCATATGGAAGCCCCCTCGAAGGGGGGCGTATCACATATCCACTGTTCCAGCCACTCAGTGCATGGAAATTTAAATCTAGGTCCCCCCAAAGGGGGTCCAGATATTTAGCCGGTGTGGACAGCTGTTTCGGTCTTTGCGACCTCTTCAGCACACCATCGGCAATACTGGAGGAGGCAGGAAATTCTGCCTACCTGCAATGACAACCACATTTTACTGTGGTGTCTGCAGGGGCATACATTCCATGCCACCACCTAGAGTTAAATTTCCATGCACCCTAAAAGAGAACCTACCAAAAGGGGGGAAGGGGTTGCAGTCGATATTGTAGTGATAAATGAAAAGAAAAGGGGAGACTGCCAGTGCTAATATTTTAGGAAGGTTACAAAGTAAAGTAGGTTATAGCACTGTCAGGGGAGAGAAATGTGCATGATCGACCAGTGATCATAGATCTACTGTGGCCAAAGCACAAAAAAAAAAAAAAGATAGGAAAGAGAGGGGGCGCTAAGAAAGTGACTGAAAGCAATGCATATGGAAGCCCCCCCAAAGGGGGGCGTATCACATATCCACTGTTCCAGCCACTCAGTGCATGGAAATTTAAATCTAGGTCCCCCCAAAGGGGGTCCAGATATTTAGCCGGTGTGGACAGCTGTTTCGGTCTTTGCGACCTCTTCAGCACACCATCGGCAATACTGGAGGAGGCAGGAAATTCTGCCTACCTGCAATGACAACCACATTTTACTGTGGTGTCTGCAGGGGCATACATTCCATGCCACCACCTAGAGTTAAATTTCCATGCACCCTAAAAGAGAACCTACCAAAAGGAGGGAAGGGGTTGCAGTCGATATTGTAGTGATAAATGAAAAGAAAAGGGGAGACTGCCAGTGCTAATATTTTAGGAAGGTTACAAAGTAAAGTAGGTTATAGCACTGTCAGGGGAGAGAAATGTGCATGATCGACCAGTGATCATAGATCTACTGTGGCCAAAGCACAAAAAAAAAAGATAGGAAAGAGAGGGGGCGCTAAGAAAGTGACTGAAAGCAATGCATATGGAAGCCCCCCCCGAAGGGGGGCGTATCACATATCCACTGTTCCAGCCACTCAGTGCATGGAAATTTAAATCTAGGTCCCCCCAAAGGGGGTCCAGATATTTAGCCGGTGTGGACAGCTGTTTCGGTCTTTGCGACCTCTTCAGCACACCATCGGCAATACTGGAGGAGGCAGGAAATTCTGCCTACCTGCAATGACAACCACATTTTACTGTGGTGTCTGCAGGGGCATACATTCCATGCCACCACCTAGAGTTAAATTTCCATGCACCCTAAAAGAGAACCTACCAAAAGGGGGGAAGGGGTTGCAGTCGATATTGTAGTGATAAATGAAAAGAAAAGGGGAGACTGCCAGTGCTAATATTTTAGGAAGGTTACAAAGTAAAGTAGGTTATAGCACTGTCAGGGGAGAGAAATGTGCATGATCGACCAGTGATCATAGATCTACTGTGGCCAAAGCACACAAAAAAAAAAAGATAGGAAAGAGAGGGGGCGCTAAGAAAGTGACTGAAAGCAATGCATATGGAAGCCCCCCCAAAGGGGGGCGTATCACATATCCACTGTTCCAGCCACTCAGTGCATGGAAATTTAAATCTAGGTCCCCCCAAAGGGGGTCCAGATATTTAGCCGGTGTGGACAGCTGTTTCGGTCTTTGCGACCTCTTCAGCACACCATCGGCAATACTGGAGGAGGCAGGAAATTCTGCCTACCTGCAATGACAACCACATTTTACTGTGGTGTCTGCAGGGGCATACATTCCATGCCACCACCTAGAGTTAAATTTCCATGCACCCTAAAAGAGAACCTACCAAAAGGGGGGAAGGGGTTGCAGTCGATATTGTAGTGATAAATGAAAAGAAAAGGGGAGACTGCCAGTGCTAATATTTTAGGAAGGTTACAAAGTAAAGTAGGTTATAGCACTGTCAGGGGAGAGAAATGTGCATGATCGACCAGTGATCATAGATCTACTGTGGCCAAAGCACAAAAAAAAAAAAGATAGGAAAGAGAGGGGGCGCTAAGAAAGTGACTGAAAGCAATGCATATGGAAGCCCCCCCGAAGGGGGGCGTATCACATATCCACTGTTCCAGCCACTCAGTGCATGGAAATTTAAATCTAGGTCCCCCCAAAGGGGGTCCAGATATTTAGCCGGTGTGGACAGCTGTTTCGGTCTTTGCGACCTCTTCAGCACACCATCGGCAATACTGGAGGAGGCAGGAAATTCTGCCTACCTGCAATGACAACCACATTTTACTGTGGTGTCTGCAGGGGCATACATTCCATGCCACCACCTAGAGTTAAATTTCCATGCACCCTAAAAGAGAACCTACCAAAAGGGGGGAAGGGGTTGCAGTCGATATTGTAGTGATAAATGAAAAGAACCCTTTTGGTAGGTTCTCTTTTAGGGTGCATGGAAATTTAACTCTAGGTGGTGGCATGGAATGTATGCCCCTGCAGACACCACAGTAAAATGTGGTTGTCATTGCAGGTAGGCAGAATTTCCTGCCTCCTCCAGTATTGCCGATGGTGTGCTGAAGAGGTCGCAAAGACCGAAACAGCTGTCCACACCGGCTAAATATCTGGACCACCTTTGGGGGGACCTAGATTTAAATTTCCATGCACTGAGTGGCTGGAACAGTGGATATGTGATACGCCCCCCTTCGGGGGGGCTTCCATATGCATTGCTTTCAGTCACTTTCTTAGCGCCCCCTCTCTTTCCTATCGTTTTTTTTTTTGTGCTTTGGCCACAGTAGATCTATGATCACTGGTCGATCATGCACATTTCTCTCCCCTGACAGTGCTATAACCTACTTTACTTTGTACTTACTTACGCCTGTCACCCCTACCCGGGTATAGGCCGTCGACGAGAGACCTCCAGCAACTCCTGTCCTGTGCTTCTCCTTCGATTCTACTCCAGGTGGTTCCCAGTCTCTTGATGTCTGCTTGGAGGTCTCGACGCCAGGAGTTTCTCGGCCTACCTCTTTTCCTCTTTCCCTGGGGGTGGTTGTATCCCTGGATAGAGAGAGGCGGCTCGGTCCTGTGGCTTCCGAAGACTTCCGGCTTTCACCACAGGACGTCATAAGTCTTCTAGTAGAAGAACCTTCCTCCTCCAGGAAAGGAATTACTGTTAGTCTTTTCGTCGGCGTTTTTGTAGCTATTTCCTTTTTTGCAGGGTGGGGAAGCTACCCCCACGCCCAACCCCCTTACTAGGAGGACCAGGGGTTTTCTGTCGGGGTCACCTTCCCTTAGACCATGTTGGTTCACGGCACCTTATTTCATTCGGTGCACCCCTCTCACGAGGGACCCCCTATCCACCACCCAGGGGACGCGCCTCAACGCCGTATGGTCCCAGCGCGAGGACTTTACTTTGTAACCTTCCTAAAATATTAGCACTGGCAGTCTCCCCTTTTCTTTTCATTTATCACTACAATATCGACTGCAACCCCTTCCCCCCTTTTGGTAGGTTCTCTTTTAGGGTGCATGGAAATTTAACTCTAGGTGGTGGCATGGAATGTATGCCCCTGCAGACACCACAGTAAAATGTGGTTGTCATTGCAGGTAGGCAGAATTTCCTGCCTCCTCCAGTATTGCCGATGGTGTGCTGAAGAGGTCGCAAAGACCGAAACAGCTGTCCACACCGGCTAAATATCTGGACCCCCTTTGGGGGGACCTAGATTTAAATTTCCATGCACTGAGTGGCTGGAACAGTGGATATGTGATACGCCCCCCTTCGGGGGGGCTTCCATATGCATTGCTTTCAGTCACTTTCTTAGCGCCCCCTCTCTTTCCTATCTTTTTTTTTTGTGCTTTGGCCACAGTAGATCTATGATCACTGGTCGATCATGCACATTTCTCTCCCCTGACAGTGCTATAACCTACTTTACTTTGTAACCTTCCTAAAATATTAGCACTGGCAGTCTCCCCTTTTCTTTTCATTTATCACTACAATATCGACTGCAACCCCTTCCCCCCTTTTGGTAGGTTCTCTTTTAGGGTGCATGGAAATTTAACTCTAGGTCGTGGCATGGAATGTATGCCCCTGCAGACACCACAGTAAAATGTGGTTGTCATTGCAGGTAGGCAGAATTTCCTGCCTCCTCCAGTATTGCCGATGGTGTGCTGAAGAGGTCGCAAAGACCGAAACAGCTGTCCACACCGGCTAAATATCTGGACCCCCTTTGGGGGGACCTAGATTTAAATTTCCATGCACTGAGTGGCTGGAACAGTGGATATGTAATACGCCCCCCTTCGGGGGGGCTTCCATATGCATTGCTTTCAGTCACTTTCTTAGCGCCCCCTCTCTTTCCTATCTTTTTTTTTTTTGTGCTTTGGCCACAGTAGATCTATGATCACTGGTCGATCATGCACATTTCTCTCCCCTGACAGTGCTATAACCTACTTTACTTTGTAACCTTCCTAAAATATTAGCACTGGCAGTCTCCCCTTTTCTTTTCATTTATCACTACAATATCGACTGCAACCCCTTCCCCCCTTTTGGTAGGTTCTCTTTTAGGGTGCATGGAAATTTAACTCTAGGTGGTGGCATGGAATGTATGCCCCTGCAGACACCACAGTAAAATGTGGTTGTCATTGCAGGTAGGCAGAATTTCCTGCCTCCTCCAGTATTGCCGATGGTGTGCTGAAGAGGTCGCAAAGACCGAAACAGCTGTCCACACCGGCTAAATATCTGGACCCCCTTTGGGGGGACCTAGATTTAAATTTCCATGCACTGAGTGGCTGGAACAGTGGATATGTGATACCCCCCCCCCCCCTTCGGGGGGGCTTCCATATGCATTGCTTTCAGTCACTTTCTTAGCGCCCCCTCTCTTTCCTATCTTTTTTTTTTGTGCTTTGGCCACAGTAGATCTATGATCACTGGTCGATCATGCACATTTCTCTCCCCTGACAGTGCTATAACCTACTTTACTTTGTAACCTTCCTAAAATATTAGCACTGGCAGTCTCCCCTTTTCTTTTCATTTATCACTACAATATCGACTGCAACCCCTTCCCCCCTTTTGGTAGGTTCTCTTTTAGGGTGCATGGAAATTTAACTCTAGGTGGTGGCATGGAATGTATGCCCCTGCAGACACCACAGTAAAATGTGGTTGTCATTGCAGGTAGGCAGAATTTCCTGCCTCCTCCAGTATTGCCGATGGTGTGCTGAAGAGGTCGCAAAGACCGAAACAGCTGTCCACACCGGCTAAATATCTGGACCCCCTTTGGGGGGACCTAGATTTAAATTTCCATGCACTGAGTGGCTGGAACAGTGGATATGTGATACGCCCCCCTTCGGGGGGGCTTCCATATGCATTGCTTTCAGTCACTTTCTTAGCGCCCCCTCTCTTTCCTATCTTTTTTTTTTTTGTGCTTTGGCCACAGTAGATCTATGATCACTGGTCGATCATGCACATTTCTCTCCCCTGACAGTGCTATAACCTACTTTACTTTGTAACCTTCCTAAAATATTAGCACTGGCAGTCTCCCCTTTTCTTTTCATTTATCACTACAATATCGACTGCAACCCCTTCCCCCCTTTTGGTAGGTTCTCTTTTAGGGTGCATGGAAATTTAACTCTAGGTGGTGGCATGGAATGTATGCCCCTGCAGACACCACAGTAAAATGTGGTTGTCATTGCAGGTAGGCAGAATTTCCTGCCTCCTCCAGTATTGCCGATGGTGTGCTGAAGAGGTCGCAAAGACCGAAACAGCTGTCCACACCGGCTAAATATCTGGACCCCCTTTGGGGGGACCTAGATTTAAATTTCCATGCACTGAGTGGCTGGAACAGTGGATATGTGATACCCCCCCCCCCCCTTCGGGGGGGCTTCCATATGCATTGCTTTCAGTCACTTTCTTAGCGCCCCCTCTCTTTCCTATCTTTTTTTTTTGTGCTTTGGCCACAGTAGATCTATGATCACTGGTCGATCATGCACATTTCTCTCCCCTGACAGTGCTATAACCTACTTTACTTTGTAACCTTCCTAAAATATTAGCACTGGCAGTCTCCCCTTTTCTTTTCATTTATCACTACAATATCGACTGCAACCCCTTCCCCCCTTTTGGTAGGTTCTCTTTTAGGGTGCATGGAAATTTAACTCTAGGTGGTGGCATGGAATGTATGCCCCTGCAGACACCACAGTAAAATGTGGTTGTCATTGCAGGTAGGCAGAATTTCCTGCCTCCTCCAGTATTGCCGATGGTGTGCTGAAGAGGTCGCAAAGACCGAAACAGCTGTCCACACCGGCTAAATATCTGGACCCCCTTTGGGGGGACCTAGATTTAAATTTCCATGCACTGAGTGGCTGGAACAGTGGATATGTGATACGCCCCCCTTCGGGGGGGCTTCCATATGCATTGCTTTCAGTCACTTTCTTAGCGCCCCCTCTCTTTCCTATCTTTTTTTTTTTTTGTGCTTTGGCCACAGTAGATCTATGATCACTGGTCGATCATGCACATTTCTCTCCCCTGACAGTGCTATAACCTACTTTACTTTGTAACCTTCCTAAAATATTAGCACTGGCAGTCTCCCCTTTTCTTTTCATTTATCACTACAATATCGACTGCAACCCCTTCCCCCCTTTTGGTAGGTTCTCTTTTAGGGTGCATGGAAATTTAACTCTAGGTGGTGGCATGGAATGTATGCCCCTGCAGACACCACAGTAAAATGTGGTTGTCATTGCAGGTAGGCAGAATTTCCTGCCTCCTCCAGTATTGCCGATGGTGTGCTGAAGAGGTCGCAAAGACCGAAACAGCTGTCCACACCGGCTAAATATCTGGACCCCCTTTGGGGGGACCTAGATTTAAATTTCCATGCACTGAGTGGCTGGAACAGTGGATATGTGATACGCCCCCCTTCGGGGGGGCTTCCATATGCATTGCTTTCAGTCACTTTCTTAGCGCCCCCTCTCTTTCCTATCTTTTTTTTTTGTGCTTTGGCCACAGTAGATCTATGATCACTGGTCGATCATGCACATTTCTCTCCCCTGACAGTGCTATAACCTACTTTACTTTGTAACCTTCCTAAAATATTAGCACTGGCAGTCTCCCCTTTTCTTTTCATTTATCACTACAATATCGACTGCAACCCCTTCCCCCCTTTTGGTAGGTTCTCTTTTAGGGTGCATGGAAATTTAACTCTAGGTGGTGGCATGGAATGTATGCCCCTGCAGACACCACAGTAAAATGTGGTTGTCATTGCAGGTAGGCAGAATTTCCTGCCTCCTCCAGTATTGCCGATGGTGTGCTGAAGAGGTCGCAAAGACCGAAACAGCTGTCCACACCGGCTAAATATCTGGACCCCCTTTGGGGGGACCTAGATTTAAATTTCCATGCACTGAGTGGCTGGAACAGTGGATATGTGATACGCCCCCCTTCGGGGGGGCTTCCATATGCATTGCTTTCAGTCACTTTCTTAGCGCCCCCTCTCTTTCCTATCTTTTTTTTTTTGTGCTTTGGCCACAGTAGATCTATGATCACTGGTCGATCATGCACATTTCTCTCCCCTGACAGTGCTATAACCTACTTTACTTTGTAACCTTCCATAAACATCCATTGTTATGCCGTACCTTCTGCTTGGCAGTCAGAAGCACATGTTCTAAAGTTTTTTTATTGGTCAAGGGGCAAATGTGCGCTAACTTTGATAGACATTTCATGCTAGGAATGGGTAGGTCTATATGCTGCCACCTGACGCAGATTGTGTTTCTGAAATCTTGGTTTATTCAAGGTCTAAGAGCCCATTCTGTCCAAGAACAAGGATACACAATGGTGTCAACAAGAGGCATAGATCGTCATGAGCCCCCAGAACTAGGGGGGTGGGGTGGGGGGTGGGCTGATAAAGATCTGTCTCTTGCAGTTGCATCTTGTTCTGTAAAGGGGTTAATGGGAATTGGAACCTAATGCCGTTTATGGTTTAACTCATATACTGAGGCTAAAAGCTTCAAATTTATACACTGCCATATATGCAAGCTACATTATAGTACTTACAAATAAGGAAATAGACCAATGGCTTTAGTTGAAGGGTAGTGCCAGAATAGCTTAGTGCCTAGAGGCACCAAGCTATTCTGGCACTACCCTTGAACTATTTTAGTGAAACTTATTTCACACACTGGTGTATTCCAAATGATAAAGGGTAAGAGTTTTGTGTTTGTGTTTGCAATGTGACTGCGTGTGCTATCTCTGCTGTTTTTGTTGTGCGCTTCATTGGTCTTGGCTTTAATCACAATTAACTATTCACAAATTTGTACTGAGGTGACTTTTATCATAAGTGTAGCAGAAGTGTGTGTTCCTTAACTCTCCGTACAGTGTGAAGTGGCCAACAAGCAGATAGAGGAGTGGGTCAGAAAATATGAGAAGAATCAGAGGTAAGCTTTATCATTGCGAGTTTAAATCATTCACACAGTACAGCACATAGTGAGGAAAAGGTCCTCAGGCCAAAGTCAGCCACAGTTGGTCTGCACACATCAGTGCTCAGGCCAGCTGCAGTAGATGTTGGTCTTAAAACCTTTTGCTGACTGGCACAGCTTAATGGGTTTTCAAGTGTAAAAACTTGTCTGTCAGTGTTGGAAGATGGTTCAGTTGTGGTCGTTCAGACCATCAAAAGTAGTACCAGATTAGTTTTGTGCCCTCCAAGGCGCCATGCTAATCTGACACTGCTTTGCAAAACAATTTACATGGATGATCCATTTTCCACTTTAACATATTTATGAAGAATACATTAAAAAAATTTATTTTTGTCTTCTCAAATTGACATCATTCTTGAAGCTGCTAGTTTCTAGAGTCCATAGTTGCAATGTCAACCCTCCCACACCCCCACTTCCCCTTCACACCCCTCCTGCCTGCACCCTAGTAAACCCCACCTATACTGTTCTAATTAAGGTGTTTGTGATTAGCTGTTAACCCTTATCATTAAGAATACACCGGCGTGTGAAATAATTTTGACTGAAATAGTTCAAGGGTAGTGCCAGAATAGCTTGGCGCCTCTAGGCGCCATGCTATTCTGGCACCACCCTTGAACTAAAGCCATTGGTCTATATCTTTATCTGTAAGTACTATAATGTAGCTTGCATATATGGCAGTGTACAAATTTGAAGCTTTAGCCTCAGTATGTCTGATATTAAGCTGAGGTGGTGTTAGCTGCCCGTACTAGGTCATGTGATTTACATTTGTATTTTCTTTATTCAAAATCTCAAAGATGTAAGGTTGATGAATACTGCAGGCGCTCAGATGCAGCTAATAATAATAATAATACTGGTCGTTATATAGGTACTTTACTAAATTGTGTGAAATGGCTCAAACTCAAAGCGCTGAGAACTGAGCCCAACTCACGTGCATGTGAAATGCACCTACTCTAAAGACAAACACAGTAAAACACAAATGCAAGACATCCATGTGGTGTAAAGGGACATCCCAGCTATTGAGGTTTCAGAAAAAAAATTGATCACTTTTATTTGAAATGTAGAAGGTGGACTGAAACGGGTACCAAAGTGGAGGGGGAGGAAGAGCCGGAGTACCTAAAAAAAGAACCCTGACAGTGCGCCAGAATTTACGATGACACTTACTAGAGGAGAAAAGTCAGACACCATAATCGGGTATTGAACCTCATACCTTTAGCTTTGGCAGGCATTTTACCACCCTAGAGTTGACACAGGAATAATAACAGCAAAATTATACACCAGTTACAAATGTGACTATTATATTGTTTCTGTCCAACAGAGAGGTTACAGTTTTGGAGGCACAGCTGATGACAGCTTTGGAGGAAATGGAGCCTGTCAAAAAGGTAGAATGAATGTGTGAACTTGATGGAATTTGTATGCACAAGTGAAATAACGAACGACTTTAGGTGAGGTCAAGTAGGGATTGAGGTGGCATCAAGGAATGCATGAATATGTTAGCCTTATGGCTGTTGATGGCACTTTCTGTCGCAATGATTTCTGCAGAAATATCACGACTAAAGGTGCATTTGACAGCCAGGGAGCTGGTTTACTTTTAGCTGTCTTAGATTCAAGTGTTCAATTACGAATGAAATAAGGTTATACCTTCAAGGTCAATTTGTGCCTTGAGCGTGGCTTAAAGTACACATCATTTTCTATTAGTCGAAATGATATTTATAGAAATACATTGTATTGATTTTTTTTAAATTATATATTTGAATGTGTCCACACAACTACATAGCAATAGTGAGTCTATGTACTGTGCTTGTTTATTATTTTAAGAATTGCAAGCATCTCAATGATAACTTTTCAATGCAGTACAGCCTCAGTGTCACAAACTCCTTTACACCGCAGTAACTGAAAGAACATGCACATGGGTCTGTGGTTCCTATAGTGATGCCTAGTGAGCAAAAGGTTCTCAAGCCACTGTTGGTCAGAGCTGGTCTGTGCATAGCCATGCATGTGCCAGCTAAGGACCTTTTGATTATCAAGTTTTTTTTTTTTTTTTACATGTCTGTTGAATTTCAGAACTTAAATAAGGTGATGATGAATATGCTGGGGCTGACCTGTAATTTACCCGAGTACCCTGTTAACCCTTTTAGCCCCGGGACCCTGCAGCAGGAGATGTGCCAAGCTCATCTGGCACTATCCTTGAATTATCATGATCAATCCATCTCCTACAACTGGTACAGAGTCGTTGGACAACACCTCCAAAATTTGATCCCCACCCGGGTCTGCCCTGGGGGACTTGGGTGGGGTTAGGTATTTTTTAGTTCCCAGGGTCACCCTGGTCAGCCCCACAGGGTGGGTTTTTCTCTCTATTCTGGGGCATGTGTTTCTGTCTACCCTTTGTCCATTCACCTGTATTTGTCTTTTTAAAACTCTCCCTACTGTCTGCACTGCCTGTAGCTCTTGATATTGGATGTGTGTTGCTAAATGGTCTTAGCTTTATTTAGGCCCCATGTGTTAGGTTTATTTAATGTATTTGACCGGCTGGCGACATACATTCAATGTTCTGTTTATTTTTTTTCACAAGCAGTGCAGGCACGTCCTGAGAAAGCCTTGTTGCTGTCGGGACGTTAAGCAATGTACAATCAATCAATCAATCCAAAATTTGAGAAATGGGACCTTGGGGCTAACGGGTTAAAATTGATATTTGTTTCCTCAAAATACATTACCGATGGCATTACTATTATGGAAGATACACTTAGCTTAACGATTTCAGCCTAAGAATCTGTTGTATCTGCCTTGGATACCCTTGTACTCTTTTGGATACTTGTGTGCTTGCTTGGGATTATGTGGTGCTCTCCCTTCGACTTACCTGTGCTTGTGTACGGACTACCTGTGGGACCTGCGTTGGTTTTGTCTCCACGTGGCGAACTTGGTTCGTACAGTGCTGCTGCCTTGCCTTCCGTCGCTTGGATATGGTCAGGTAAGGTCTCGGGGCATGCCAGGTTCTTGACCGGCCGTCGTATTCCTCAGATAGAGGCTAGTTTGTCTGCAGCCGACCCTTTGCGGCACCGGTCGTGAGTTTCGCTAACGTGGCCCCTCATTTGTCGGGGCCGTGCCGTTATCTTTCATGCGTTTTGTTTTCTGTTACAGCGCGCAGTTACGTGCCTGCCATAGGTGTAAAGGGTTTCGGTGGCCTATGGACACCCACACCTTGTGCCCCCCTTGCTCGGGCTACTTCTCCGCACGGCCATGCGAGATATGCGCTTTCATTTGTGGAAGGAAGAACGCTGGTCCCAGATGTGAGAGTTTTCCGGCGTGACCGCCTGGAACTCCCTCGACTGGCGGCCTCCCCGCCCCTTCAGCGGGCGACTTCGGACATCGTGGGGGCTCGCCTCCCGCCACGCGCGGCTTGCCGCGCCTGTCTTAGGCCCCACGACCTTGCCTCCCCCCCCCCCCAACCCCCCCACCCCCCCGCGCTTCGCTGGGCTGCGGAGACCTTGCTCTCGGTGCAACCGGACTACCGGCCATCGGTCTGTTCTTTGGTACACTTGCTTTGCCGCTCTCGGTCTCTGTGTCTCATGCGGCTCCCCGAGACCCCTCGCACCCAGCCTGTCTTCAGGACAGCGCGGATGCCAGCGTTCAGCGGGACCCACACTGGCTACACCACAGGTTGGCTCCCCTAGACCGAGGGCACCCTGCCGGTCTGCTGACCTGGACAGATGTCGGCAAGCGTCGGGACCCTGCCGCGCTACAGCACCGGCCCTCTTCCCGAGACTTAAGGCGCTCCTCTGCGCTACAGCGCGGTGCCGCCGCCAGCCACCAGCGGGACCCTCTCTGTCTTCAGGTCAGTGTCCCGGGATCAGCGTCCTTCAGGGCGCCGCCACGATGATCTTGACTCTGCTAGTGTTGTCCATCCCCGCCTTGTGCTCCGCCGTAGCCGGGATCGGACGTCCTCCAATCCCCCCCTGCGCTCCCCTCTCGCGAGGCCGGCCCCTGTGGACGCCGACGACGCTCTTAGCCTCCACCAGGAGGACTTGGCTTCTACTCTTCTCACGCCCAACCCTACCCGCTCGGGCCGTTCCGCGTCCCCGAATTCTCGGTCCCGTGGCAAAGTTCGGTTTCGCTCTTCCTCGTACGGCCTTTTCCCTGTGGCTGCTCCCCCTTGTGGGCTCGGAAGCTTCTTGTGCCCTTGACCTGGCGTCTCGGCTGATCGCGCGGTTCCTGTCTCCGGACGTCTGTCCCCCGTCCCCGACGGTGAAGAGGAAGGCTTCCGTCCTGGTGGACGTGCCACGCCTAACTAAGAAGTTAAGTCTCTCCCTCAGCCCCCCCGGATTTCGGGATTTGACGGACGTGTTCAATGGCCGGCTCCAGCAGGGTTGGTCTTCAGAACAGGGGTTTCTTCTCAGACGTGCGCTGGCCAATGGGCATCAGTATCCGGTTCCGGCGGGACTGGTATGCGGGACACTCCCAGTCATTTGTCTGCCCGTTTCCTCTGGTGGACCCGGCTGCTGAGACGTTGCTTGGGGGCCGGCGAGCCCTTCGGCGTAGCACCCTCTGCGGGCTCAACAACATGGCGACCTTGGTCCGTAACTTCCTCGCCTGCACGGGGTTTTTGGAACTAGCGACACGTGCCATGCTCTACTGCGTCGAGGAGTCCCTAGAGCGCCCGGAGGTGGATCCCTGGAGTGATATCCAAGCCTTGGCAGTCGCAGCCAACCGAGCGGCTTACCACGCTTCCACCAACGCCCTTGCCGCGGCCGCGAACTGTGACCTTATGCGCTGGGATGCCTTGCTGGTTCAGTGCCCTCTCCTTCATGCGGCCGCCCGCTCCCACCTCTGCCGTGCGCAGAGGGGGCCCTCTTCTCTTTGTCTCCTCTGGGCCGGCCATGCAGGAAGCTTCTAAGGAGTCCTGGCCATCCGCCCCCAGGATCCCCGCTGCTCGCTTTCAGGCCTCCCGTAGGGCATTGGGTCGTGCCCTGCGGTCTTTCAGACCCTACCCCCTGGCCGTCCCTCCTCCTCTCGCCTTCGAGCCTCCATGCCCGGTGCCCCCGCCTGGTCCTGGCCCATTAACTCCCTTCCTCACCCCCACTGACCTCCCCAGAGCCCCCAGTCGGTGGGCGGCTGTCCCTGCACGCCGACGAGTGGCGGTCGCTGCTGCCTGACGACCCTTGGGTGCTTATTACAGTTTCGGAGGGCCGGCTCTGATCGCGCCCGCTCCAGCGCCACCTCCTTACCCTTTGGCGCCCGTCCTCCCGCAACCTCGTGGCTCCACTCCCTCTCCTTCCGCTCACCCGAGCCCACCTCCAGAATTGGCTGAAGTTACAGGCGGCGTGGTAGGCCCTCAATCCTTGGCAGTCTCGCCTTCGCCACCAAGAGGTCCTGGTCATGTCCGACAATGTGATGGTCATCGGGCACATCCAGAAGCAGGGGGGCACCTGCTCTCCGACCCTCTGCTTGCTCCTTTACCAGCTGCTCTTCCCGGCGGGCATCTCCTGCAGCGTCCTAAGTCCGCCAGCTGCGCGCGCTTCGGTTGATCCGCCCTGTCCCAGCACAGGTTCAATGGTCCCACGTGCCTCCTTCGGCCCCGCTTTAGCGAGCCTGGAGGACCGGTTTCCCTCTGACACTTGTTACAGTGTCCAGTCAGCAAGCAGCACACTCTCACAGTGGAGCTGGCCTGTCTACAGTATAGGGCCGATGGCTCCGTACGTCCCTTTCCGAGCCCCTCCTTGGCCGGCCAGGCCGCCGTCACCAGGAGGACCTGCTTCTTGCTGGCTCGCGCTACAGCGATCTGAGCCAACACGCTGCACGCGCTCTAAGTGGACCCGGCCTGTCCTACAGGACAGGGCCGATGGCTCCGTGCGTCTCCTTACGCGCCCTGCCTTGGCTGGCCGGGCGGCCGTAACCAGGGGGAGGCCCACTGGGCACCGGTCTCCACGCGGCGTGGGTGGGTAGTCCCCTCAGTCCCTGACTGAGTGGGCTAGTGGAGGGGTGCCATCTTTGTCCAGGATTAGGACTTGATGTCAGCAGATATGTTGTTCAGTCTTTTTCACTGGTCCGGTTTTTAAGGAGCTGTGCTTACCCAGGTCCTACCATGTTGGATTGGTCCTTAAAAATACGCGTGAGCTTTTGGTCCTTTGGATCCCAAGTGTTTGCCGTGCTTGGAGACCCGTGTCGGGGGAGAAGAGGATCCTGGTGGTTGAAACACTCCACTTTGGCCTTGACTTCTGCCTAAATGGGAGGCTAGTCGTACCGGCCTAGTCAATCGGCTCTTGTCACATTGAGCCCTATCCCACTGTTGACATGCGGGTTGCTATACGGAGCACCATGCTATAGCCTCTGCTGCTGATTAGGTGCTTTACGCCAGTATTACCCTGCGTTCAACAGTGTGATAGAAGGCGGTGGCTTAAACGGTTCAGTCGGGCTTACCCCCTTGAGTATATCTTTCAGGCAGTCTCCTTTGTGCGTCGGCTGGAGACCCGCCGACAATTGCACTTTCCCTTGTTGGGCTCGGTGGCGGGCGGGGACCCCACGGGGATGAATATCTCTACTATAATAATATGGAAAAAATAAAAAAACCAAAAGCGGCACATAGCCACTGACATTGACCTTGAAAATGATAGCGACTCTGATTGTGAGGAAACAACGCCTCAGGCATCGGCCGTCTGGCCTCGCTTTCTCATTATCCACAGCAAAGTTAAAGAGAAGCCTGTTTCCAAGATGCACCCTTTCCTGGTAGGGGAGACCCTCAGGAGCCATGTTGGCAGGCCTGAGACCCAGCGCTTCAGGTCTGGTGACTTGCTGGTAGAGTGCCATACCCAGGCACTCTCCAATGGGGTACTGAGGCTCTCCTCCATCGGAGACACTCCAGTGGAGGTCACTCCCCACAAAACGATGAATTCTTCTACAGGAGTGATTAAAGATCAAGCATTGGCAGAACTGTCTGAAGATGAACTTGTTCGGAACCTTAAGTCATAGGGGGTGACCTACGTCAGGCGCTTCATTTCCAAACGAGGTGGTAGGGAGATCCGTCTCCCTACCATCATCCTGACGTTTGGCACCCCCACCGCTCCTACTACCATCTGGGGAGGTTACTACTCCCTAAAAGTGAAAAAGTACGTCCCTCTCCCCCTCCGGTGCTTTAAGTGCCAAAAGTATGGCCATGGGCAGAAGACATGCCGCCAGGCAGAGGCTCTATGCGTCCGCTGCACTAAGCCTGGACACTCTGCTGAGTCCTGCACAGCCACCCCCCTGTGTGAATTTCCAGGGGGCGCATATGGCTTCGGACAAGAAGTGCCCTCGTTGGATCTCCGAGTGCAGGATTCAGCAGGTGCGTGTGGAGAAGGGGTTGTCCTTTGCAGACACCAAAAATCTGGTTGACGGCCCTGGTGCAGCTGAGGCTGCGCCAAACTCAAATAACAACTTTGTGTATACTTTCAGTGCTGCGGTGGCAGGCAAGCGCCCCACCAAAGACTTCTCTTGTCAAACCCCAACTTCTTGGTTGGGGGCGGAGCCTCGGATCCTCTCGCCCCTGGAGAGTAACCCTCCTCCGGTGGTGATGAGGAGCCAGGGAACGCAGAAGGCGGACGCTGCCGGTCCGGTGGCACCGCCTTCTGCTGCCCCTAAGCCTCAGCCCCCATCCAAACCTGTCAATCTTACTACAAAGGCTTCTGGCTCTGGTCAGCCTTCTAAGGCCGCCAACTCTGGCCGCAGGAACGCTGCCCCAGCCCAGAAGTCTAAGAAAGTTACGGGACCGCTGTGCGTACGGGCCCAGAAGGGGGACATCGATGTCACCCTTCAAAACAAATATGCTGCATTGGAGGAGCAGATGGAGGGGGTGGAGGTTGTCATAGCTGGTGCTGCGGCAGCTTCTCCCCCCTCATCTCCGAGGAACCAGAGGAGGCCCGGGAGTCGACCCCCCTCTGTTTCTTCGACTCCTTCCAAAGCACAGGAAAAGGGGGGAAGGAACTCTTCTCCTACACATAAAACCTAATCATGTACTCTCTGCTTCAGTGGAATTGTCGTGGTTTTCACACCAACTTTGAAGAATTACGCCTTCTAGTCAAGTCCTATAACCCCTCGGTAATATCTCTTCAGGAGACTTGCCTGAAGACTTCTGACCCTGTCTCTTTTAATGGTTTTAATGCTATCCATAAAGGTTCTGATTCGGAGAGACGCTAGGGTGGAGTGGCTCTTCTCATTAGCAACCAGTTTTTATGTAGCCCCGTTAGTGTTGACACCTGTCTTCAGGCTGTCGCAGCTCGGGTTACCTTAAAGAAGACTATAACCATATGCAGTATTTATCTGCCACCATCCCTGCGGGTCTGTTGTAATGATTTTTTTAATTTAGTAGATCAACTGCCCCCTCCCTTTATTCTCATGGGGGATTTTAACGGTCACGCTCACCTTTGGGGTAGTGACCACTATGATGGCAGAGGTCAGATGTTAGAAGATGTTTTTTTCTCAACTTAACCTATGTGTCTTTAACGATGGTTCATCTACATACTCTAACCCAGGTTCAGGATCTAGTTCTCTCATGCTGGACTTAGACTGGAAGGTTCACGACGACCTGTGTGGTAGTGACCACTTCCCAGTAGTCATGTCATCGGTCAGCTGTGGGGAGGATCCGCTGGTGGGGCGCTGGAATCTCAAGAAAGCTAATTGGCCTCTGTTCGCCTCCCTCTGTCAGTCTCGTATTACAGAGGAGGTGGTCATGTCAGCTGAAGAACCTGTTTCTTCTTTTTCTACTATTTTGTTGGACGTAGCGGGTGAAACCATCCCTAAAACTTCCACATCAGTCCCTCGGAAGCCGAGAGTACCATGGTTCAATGAGATGTGCCGCAAGGCCCAAAAAGCGCTCAAATCTGCTCAGCGACGTGCTTTCCGTAATCCGTCGCAAGTGAATATTTTAACCTTTAAAAGACAGAGGGCGAAAGCCCGTTACATTTTTTAACGTGAACGCCGTACTTCCTGGAGACGCTTCATCTCATCTTTAACTTCTCGGACTCGGTCCCCCCGGGTCTGCCCTGGGGGACTTGGGTGGGGTTAGGTATTTTTTAGTTCCCAGGGTCACCCTGGTCAGCCCCACAGGGTGGGTTTTTCTCTCTATTCTGGGGCATGTGTTTCTGTCTACCCTTTGTCCATTCACCTGTATTTGCCTTTTTAAAACTCTCCCTACTGTCTGCGCTGCCTGTAGCTCTTGATATTGGATGTGTGTTGCTAAATGGTCTTAGCTTTATTTAGGCCCCATGTGTTAGGTTTATTTAATGTATTTGACCGGCTGGCGACATACATTCAATGTTCTGTTTAGTTTTTTTTTTTTTTTTCACAAGCAGTGCAGGCACGTCCTGAGAAAGCCTTGTTGCTGTCGGGACGTTAAGCAATGTACAATCAATCAATCAATCGGACTCGGTCCCAGAAAGTCTGGAGGGCTGTTCGAAGAATTAGGGGCAGGGGTGGCTCGGCTTCTGTCGGCCATCTTAGAGATGGTGCCAGCTTGGTCACAGATAAAAAAGCTGTGGCCAATTTGCTTGCCTCCACCATTGCCCATAATTCTTCAACAGAGCATTATTCACCCTTCTTCCAGAGAGAGAAGGAGAAGCGAGAGTCTCGTATTTGTGATTTTAAGTCCGATAACTCGGAAGACTATAATTTATACTGTGAGTATAATGCCCCTTTTACATTATCCGAATTGCAGCAAGCCTTGCAGAAATGTAATGACTCTGCTGCTGGCCTTGATACCATCCACTATCAATTCCTTAACGCATCTGCCTGAGAGGTCACTCCTTGTACATCTCAAGGCCTTTAACCATATCTGGAGAACTGGTCATTTTCCGCCGTCTTGGCACCAGGCTGTGGTTGTACCGATCCCCAAGCCGGGTAAGGATCCTTCCGACCTGGGCAACTACCGGCCTATCGCTTTGACATTATGTTTATGTAAAACTATGGAGCGCCTGGCCAACGCCCGCCTGGTGTGGCATCTTGAGTCACAGGGTCTCCTCACAGACCTCCAGTGCGGTTTCCGGTGCTTCCGTAGTACAACTGACCATTTAGTCCGCTTTGAATCATTTATTCGAGATGCTTTTGTCAACAAGCAGCATGTCTATGCAATTTTCTTCGATCTTGAGAAGGCATATGACACTACCTGGAAGTATGGCATAATGTCTGACTTGTTGGACATGGGTTGAGAGAAGGCATATGACACTACCTGGAAGTATGGCATAATGTCTGACTTGTTAGACATGGGTTTTAAAGGGCACCTGCCCGTTTTTATTCACAATTTTTTGACTAACCGGTTGTTCCATGTCCGTATGGGCTCCACCCTCTCCGACTCCTTTGAACAGGAGATGGGTGTCCCACAGGGCAGCATTCTATCTCCTGTTTTATTTAGTATTAAAATTAATAACATTGTAAAGGCCGTCAAGGATGATTCTGAATGCTCTTTGTTTGTTGACGACTTTGCTTTGGGCGCACGTGGTCGAGGACTTGCATCCCTTGAGAGGCGCTTGCAGCTGTGCGTTGATCGCATCCAGCGGTGGGTGTCTCTCAATGGATTCAAGTTCTCGCCCTCCAAGACTGTCTGTGTGCATTTTACTAACCAGACGAAATTTTTTTCCAGAACCTAGCCTGAGCATTGCTGGAGTGCCGATTAAGGTGGCCGAGGAGGCAAAGTTTCTGGGGGTCATCTTTGACAAAAGACTTACCTTCCGCAACCATATTAATTACCTTAGAAGCTCTTGTCAGAAGGCTCTCGATGTTCTTCGTGTCGTCGGTCGTACTGACTGGGGTGCGGACCGTACTGTCTTACTTGGACTGTACCGGGCCCTTGTTCGGTCCAAACTGGATTACGGCTCTGTGGTGTATGGCTCAGCTTCCAAGTCTGTGCTACAGCGTCTGAACACAATTCACCATCAGGGTCTGCGGATATGTCTTGGGGCCTTCAGGACGTCTCCAGTTCCTAGTCTGTATGCCGAGGCAGGGGAGCCTTCTCTCAAGCTCCGCCGCATCCGCCTCATGCTCAGCTACGTTCTGAAACTGAAGGCCCATCCAGACAATCCTGCCTATGATTGTGTTTTTAAACCATCGTTTGCAGAGATTTACGATACCCATCCGGGAGCTGTCCGTCCACTTTCTTTCCGTGTCCGACCTCATCTGCAGGCGGCCGGATTGGACCTGGACAGAGTTTTGGAATCCCTGCAACACATCACTCCACCCTGGCTCTTACCAGTTCCAGACATCTTGCTGGACTTGACTGCCCACAAGAAAGACTCTACTGCACCAGCCATATACCAACAGAGCCTCAATGAACTGCTTTCAATTTTTCCTGGCTATTGTCGTATCTATATGGATGGGTCAAAGTCTGAGGATGGGAGAATGGCTGCGGCCGCAGTGTCCTCTCGCCATCCTAGACGCCCATTTAAGCACCGCCTCTCAGACCACTCATCTGTATTTAGTGCGGAACTGCAGGCGGTTCTGCTGGCACTCGGGCATGGTTATTGATCTAGAGAAAGGAACTTCCTGATTCTGTCTGACTCTCTTTCTGCCCTGCAGGCCCTTCAGCCCACGGGAAATGACCACCCACTGCTGGTGCAGATCAGAGAGCTCCACGCGGACTTAATGAAGGAATATTATGACATCATTTTTATTTGGGTCTCAGGGCATGTGGGCATCGAAGGCAACAGGATCGCAGATTCTGCTGCCAACGATGCACGCAATGACCCTGTCTTTGACACACAGACTGTTTATAGTGATTTTAGACATGTGGCTAATGCGTGCGTAGCCAGTGAGTGGCAGTCCGAGTGGGACAAGAGGAAGCTAACAAGCTGCATGAAGCCCTTCCTAAGTTGTCTGACGTTCTACCTTATCGCTGCGGCAGCCGCCGTGAGAAGACTGTCCTGGCTCGGCTCCACATCGGGCACACGTATGTTGCGCACTCTTATTTACTAAAACAGGAGGAGCGTCCATGGTGTTATGCCTGCGACGAGCAGTACTCTGTTCAACACTTTTTGTTGTCTTGTGCTGATCTAATCGACACAAGGCATAAACATTTCACAGTAGACTCCTTGAAGGTTTTGTTCCGGGATGTGCCCCCGGACAAGATCTTCAGTTTTCTGAGAGAGTGCTATATTTTTAATAAGATTTGAGCGTTTATAGACTATGATATTTCTATTATTTTGACCTTTTTTGAGAGTCTTTCGACGTTTTCTTTAAAGACCTGTGCGACATTTTAGCCTGATATATTTTTAAGGTATATTTACATCATGTCTTAAGACCTTTCTTTTAGTCTGGCTGACCAGATTTTTAACCTTCCCGCCGTGAGATGGCCTTAGTTGCCTACTCGGCGTTAAACCCAAATAACTAACGTAACCAGGAGGACCGGCTCATAGCTGGCGGGCGCTACTGCGTCCAGAGCCAACACGCTGCACGTGCTCTCAGTGGACCCGGCCTGTCCTACAGGACAGGGCCAATGGCTGCATGCGTCTCCTTACACGCCCCGCCTTGGCCAGCCGGGCGGCCGTAACCAGGAAGAACAGCTCCTCGCTGGCTCGCGCATCTGTGTCCAGAGCCAGCACGTTGCACATGCTCTCAGTGGACTGATGGCTCTGTGCGTCTCCTTACCTGCCCCGCCTTGGCCGGTCGGGCGGCCGTAACCAGTCAGACCTCCTTCTCGCGGTCTCACGCTACAGTGTTCAGAGCCAACGCGCTGCATGCGCTCTCTGTGGACCCAGCCTGTCTACGGACAGGTCCGATGGCTCCGTACTTCCCTTTACGAACCCTGCCTCGCTGGCTTTTGCTATAGCGTCCGGAGTCAGCGCGTGGCACGTGCTCTCAGTGGACCTGGCCTGTCACAGACAGGACCGATGGCGCTGTGCGTCTCCTATCACGCCCCGCGCCTTGGCGCGGTTCGGCTCCCCTCTGCCATGGCCCCAGGGTGACCCGGCGACCCTCGAGGGCCCCTGCTTTGACCCAGGCCTCCCGCCATCAGGACTCGGTACGGGCGCTGCGAGTCTCCTTGTGCAGGGCACAGCCTTTCTGGCTTGGCCAGACCAGCTCTTCCTGCCCTTCCCCTGGCAGGGGCGTTGTCGCTGCGTGGACGTTTTCCGCATGGCTGAGCTGGGTCCTCCGCGATGCGTGCGAGCAGCTCGTCCCGGTGGAGGCTTCAGTGCGGTATTTGCCAGCTCACAGGGTTTCTGCGGGCTCCTCGAGCGACGCGTTCGTTTGGACTGCACCTACTACATTGTAGCCGCATTCAGGTGGCGGGTTGATTCCTCCTTCGCCCGTTTATACCTCAGGAACCATCACTGCGGTGCAACTCTCCCTCCTGGCGCCCTTGGTCCGCTTAGCTGAAATCGTGGGGAGGTTGCTTCTGTTCGCGATTGCTAAGCATGAGCAGTACAGGGCCTAGCAGGCGGCACCCTGCTCCTTTTTGCTATTCTTCCATATAGTAATGCCATCGGTAATGTATTTTGAGGAAACAAATTATTTTCTCTAAAATTTATTTTTTCGAAAAATACTTACCGATGGCATTACTCGTATGGCCCTCCCGCCTGCCCCGCTTGCCGCCGGAGCGCTGTAGCATTCGACTGGCGTGGCACCACTGCACATGTACCCAGATGGGGAGGGAAGGGAGGCTACTCAGGGTGTCTTGGTAACTGTGCCCTAGAGTCGCCTCCCTGGTTGTGTATGTATACACAACAGATTCTTGGGCTAAAATCGTTAAGCTAAGTGTATCTTCCATATAGTAATGCCATTGGTAAGTATTTTTTGAAAAAATACATTTTAGAAAAAATACATTTTTCAGGCCAAAAAGGAGATGGAGCAGCTGGTGAAGAAGAAGGATGAACAGATAGAGACTTTGCAAGTTAAACTCGAATCTGCCGAGGTTAGTCACCAGGGCACAGGAACAGCCGAAGATGGGTCAGCCATCATACTGGTAGTTCAGGGGTAGTGCCAGATTGACAGTGCCTATATATAATAAAGGCATCAGTCTAATTGAGCACTACTCTTAAACTATCATGGCCAATCCATCTTTCAAGGATGTTCACTTGTAAAATTAAAACATCATAAACTGATTATGTTTTTTCTGTTTTCCACTGATGAAGCATGTCTAATTAATGCCCGATAGCAGGAGATGGATTGACCATGCTAAATCAAGGGTAATGCCAGATAAGATTGGCGCCAATCTCATCTGGCACTACCCTTGAATTATCATGGTCTATCCTTCTGCAGCTGGTACATACTGGTAGTTGGAAGATGACACCTCCAGAATTTGGAAAAAGTGGTCGCAGGGTTAAATGGGTTAATTATGGTGGTGTCATTTGATAGTACAGCCATAATTCAAAACTCTGACCTGATGTGTGCTCTGTTGTTCAAGGTTACTGAATGTTTTGTGTAACAAGTTAAAAGATCAGTTAATGTAAGAAATGTATTCAGGTGAAAATAATTCTATGTTTTGTTTTCATAGGAGACCTGTAATACAACTATCCATATTTTTCAGTCCCTGATCACCCAGTTTGAGATTCGCCTGGCGTCGGCTGAGAGGTCACACCGTGACGTTTACGATGCCACAGCTGATAGCAAGAAGAAGATAGCCTCCCTTGAACAGAGGTGAGTGTACTGTTGATCTCCAAGAAAAAAATTACTTAACTCATCTGCGATGGGCCATGCCTCAAGTCGTGGCAGCCTAGCATCGCGCACCGACGGGCCGTGCCTAGAGTCGTTTTAGTGATACAAGGTAGAAGACTCATGTTGCTCCCACGTTTTGAAGCTTTGCGGAAAGTAAGTTGTTTCCTTTGATAACAGAATTGCAGCCACCTGCTTGTGTTCATATCAGCAAAGGTTTGCGGAAAGTTTAGATGAAAAAATGAATTGAAGTAGACCTATGTCAAGAGATTAGATTCTCCGGATGCTGGATCTTGACGATCCTGCCGACAGGGATTCTGACGAGTCTTTTTTGCCTCACAAAAGCAAAAATAGCAGTGACAGTGATGAAGAAAGCAGTGCAGAAACTGTACTAGTATGAGAGCCTGTGGTGGTAGCAAGTACGAAAAGAAAACTAAAAAAATACAAATTATCTCCCCCTTTTTTTAAGATGGCAGCTTATACGAATCGCGCGACAAACTTAATATCATCCCTTTTTTAAAATTTAGTACACAAAATTTGGTGGTGATTGGACTTAATTCAAGCTTGCCAGACATATTTGTTTACAGTTCTTGGTTTTCTGGAAGTCTTTAAGTTTTGGTGGCAGGCTCAGGCAGGCAGGAAGATAAAGCAATGGCAGTGCTAGTCACAATAGTGTTAATGTGCCGAGTCCCTTCACTGCTGGATTACAATGAACCAACACCCAAATGCAAGAGGCGTTGCAAAACCTCATGAGAATCTATGCCACTTCCTGGCTTCAATCATGCGTGTGCCTTGGTGAGACAGTGGAACTAAGATTTTGTTTTTTTGTTTTGTGTCATTTAAAGACACAGGCAGTCAAGGGTGATACAGATTTTGACATTTAAACAGTGGTGTCATAAGACTATATTTTGGATTGGTTTCTTCTTGTATGTCATTTAATCTTTTGGCTGTTGGAATCATGACAAAACGTTACAGGGCTGAAGGAAAGTTAAGTTATTTCTTTTAGTGAATTCAGAATTTTTGTGATGCTCCAAAAGATTTGTGTGCTGCTCTTTGGTTCCAGACTTTATGGCTCTGGGTCGCAAAGCTAAAAATCACAGATGAGCTCACATATTTTGCAATTTATTTAGTCGAGTCCTGTTCAGTTCTGTTTGGTCAAAATGGGATTGCTGTGCTCAATAATTAAAAGCCCATACATACTCAACCCAATCCATCAGAAGCTTCAGCAGACTTCATATCAATATTGTGCCAATATTACTATTAGTTTTGTTCACCATGAGTCTCTCATGTCCTTTCAAGTTTCCCCAACATCTGCTGCCTCTCTCCACATATGATTCACAAATTGTCATTGATCTCATTGAAAAGTGTTTAGCTAAAACTTACATTATGCTATTGCTGTGTCTTCTTTTTTTTTCTTTTTCTTTTTTGTGGGGGGGGGGGGGGGGGGGGTACAATTTTACCAATAACATGATTTTTGCAGACAATTTTGAATTGTTATGTTTCAGCAAGAAGAAACTGTTGATAAAGGTGCAGAACATAAAAGGTGAGTCAATTTTTGTCAGTGGTAAGGCATGTATGTTTTGTCGCATCGTATGTGAAAATTGGCTGATGGAAGACAGAAATCTCGTGGACAGGAATTTCTATATTTTAAAATTAAACACTTTTTTGGACACATTCTACGAATTGTAAATTGCAGGAGATGCCCCACAAATGCTTGGAAAACACAATTGCCAGTCTCAAAGTACTGTTTTTGGTACAACTTTGATGCATCGTCTTGCTGTTGTACAACTTTTGGATCAACCGTCTTTGGCACTAGCGTGAAAGGTAGCACAGGCAAAGTCATACACAGCCTGCGACCAAACGCTAGTTCTGCAGGACTGACACCTAAAGTAGGGATAGGTGTCACATGGTAGATCAACAGGGCCATGTGTTGATCATCCTGCTTTAGAATGTTCTTTGCACTTTGGACTCCACGTTCTGCTTCACCATTACTTTGTGGATAACCCGGGCTGCTAGTCACGTGCTTGAACTTCCAATCTCTGGCGAATCTTGGAACTGGAAAGAACCAAACTGGTCCGTTATCTGAGACCAAAGTTCCTGGAATGCCATGGGTGGCAAAGATCTCGTTTAGCTTCTCGATCACTGAGTTTGATGTCTGGTTTGTTTGGGAGAGTTTTTATGTCTATGTACCTTGAATAATAATCAGCTGAAACAAGGTAATGGTGTCCTTGTATTTCAAGAAGATCCACTCCAATCTTCTGGAACGGGCGATCTGGCATTTTCGATGGTAGTAGAGGCGCACTAGCCTGTGACAGCCTCTTCTCAAGACAGTATTGGCAAGCTGAAACATGGTCTTGGATTTCCTTTGAAATCTGTGACCACCAGACGGCTTGTCTGGCACGTTCGCGACACTTTGTGATACCTAAGTGTCCCTCATGGATCCTGTCTAGGATTTCTGGATGCATGCTGTAGGCTATGACAATGCAATCACCTCTTGTCACAATGCCACAGACAACAGTCAGTTCTCCGCGAACAGCAAAATAGTCTCTCGCTGCCAGTTTCACGTCAGCCTTGTAAATCAGCCTAACAGTCTGTGTGTATTCACGAACTGTTCTCAGGCAGATGTCTTTATCTGTCTCTTGCCTTATCTCCTGTAGTTTGCTCTCAGATACTGGCCAAGAAAATGTCACTTCACTCACGTATGCCTGAACATATTCTTCTGTAGTAGCAGCACTGCTGGCTGATGGACTTCTGGACAGCGTATCAGCAATGACCAAGTCCTTGCCAGGTTGAACTCAGCATGAGGCTTGAACCTCATAAGCCGCATTAAAAGTCTCTGGCATCTCAGAGGTGTTTCTGAGAGATCCTTTGTGTTGATGCGGGGAGCCAATGGTTTATGGTCTGTTTGTAATGTGAAACTCTCAAGTCCCACTAAGTAGTGCTCGAAACGCTCACAAGTCCACACGGCGGCCAGACACTCCTTCTTGGTCTGCGCGTAGTGACGCTCTGAAGACGTGAGGGTGCGCGAACAGAATGCAAATGGGTGTAGTCCATCACTACCTTCCTGTAGCAGAGCACCATCGATCCCATAGCTGCTCGAGTCAGCATATACTATGGTCGGCCTGGTAGGATCGAAGTAGGCCAATGTTGGTGCTGTGGTCAGCATCTCCTTAACTTTGCGTAATGCTTCAGCCTGCTCAGGCCCCCAGGCCCATGCACTCTCTTTAGTCGGCAGGTCGTTCAATGGTTTCAGTGTAGCTGAAAGTTGTGGAAGGTATCTCCCGAGGTAGTTAATCATCCCGAGAAATCTTCTCAGCTTGGTGACGTCTGCTAGATCTGGTAGGTCGATGATGGCATCAACCTTGGCTGGGTCGGGTCTGATACCCTTGGAGCTCACAATGTGGCCAAGAAAAGCAATTTCACGCTTCCTGTACTCACACTTGCTCTCGTTCAGAGTTAGTCCCACACTGTTCAGTCTCTGTAAGACAGTTTGTATCAGTTTCTCGTGTTCTTCATTACTCTTACTATGGAGTAAGATGTCATCAAAGTAGCATATGACACCTTCTATGTTGCTCAGGATCTCAGTCATCATTCGTTGAAAGTTCTCTGGTGCACTGGAAATTCCAAAAGGCAGCCGTTTCATGTAATAGCGTCCAAACGGGTGTGATGAAACAAGTAAGTTTGGCTGTCTTGGGATCCAAGGGAATTTGCCAAAATCCACTCTGCGCATCTAGTTTTGTAAAGATAGTGGAACCCTTTAGCTTATGGAGAATGTCATCCATGGTCGGTATAACATACCTTTCTCTCTGCACTGCTTCGTTAAGTCTCTTGAGGTCAGCACAAAATCTGATGTTGCCGTTCGGTTTTATCACAGGAACCATAGGTGACACCCACTTTATTGGTTCTGTGATTTCCTCGATGATGTCCTCATCTTTCATGCATTGAAGCTCTTTCTTCACTTTTTCCTGAAGGGGAAGCAGCACTCGTCTCGCGACAGTCACACTGTATGGTGTCACGCAATCCTTCAAGCGAATCTTCACCGGCGGGCACTTCACTGTTCACAGACCGACTGTTCCGATACACTTCACAAGGCTAAGCTCTGTGGCTGTGTCTCTGCTCAGGAGGTTGTCTGCCTCCCCATCTGAGGTAGATGGAAGCTTGAGTAGTTTCGAGTATAGTCTTGAATACTCCTAGGCTCCTCAACTTCCCACCTGGGCTGACAAGTGTGACGTTGTCTTGTTTCATAAAAGGCTTTCCAAGCTTCGCCCACGTTGCTCAGCTGATGACATTGACATCGGCGTCCGTGTCAATCTTGAAGCTGATCTGCTTGCCTCTCACCACCAGGTTAACTCGCCAAGGAGGATCGTCAGTCACCACTGATCCAACAAAGAGTTCTTTCACATCTGTAGTCTCAACTTCTTGGACACTCTTTGTCTTTGATCTACACACTCTAGCAAACTGTGACATTTTACCACACTTCATGCACTTCTTTCCCATTGCCGGACAGCGTTCTTTCATGTGAGTCAGTCTGCCTACCTCCCCTTTGAGGAAAGTTTCTCTTTTTGTGATATCTACCTCCATGGCTCACTCTGTCCACGTTGTGCGCTGCGGCTCCCTGTAGCTGTAACTCTTTTAAACTGCTCTTGTTGTCGAGCCATTGTAGTTGCTGACTTCAGCATTAGGTCTGCTGTAAGTTGAAGCTTCTCAGAAAGTTCTTTGTCTATCAGGCCTATCACAAGTTTATCCTGAATGCAGTCGTCTTTATTCGGAAATTCACAGTGCGTTGCAAGGTCGTGCAGACTTCTAATGTACTCCTACTGTCTCTCCAGAATGCTGGTCTAATCCGTCGCAAGTGAATATTTTAACCTTTAAAAGACAGAGGGCGAAAGCTCGTTACATTTTTAAACGTGAACGCCGTGCTTCCTGGAGACGCTTCGTCTCATCTTTAACTTCTCGGACTCCGTCCCAGAAAGTATGGAAGGCTGTTCGGAGAATTAGGGGCAGGGGTGGCTCGGCTTCTGTTGGCCATCTTAGAGATGGTGCCAGCTTGGTTACAGATAAAAAAGCTGTGGCCAATTTGCTTGCCTCCACCATTGCCCATAATTCTTCAACAGAGCATTATTCACCTTTCTTCCAGACAGAGAAGGAGAAGCGAGAGTCTCGTATTTGTGATTTTAAGTCTGATAACTCAGAAGACTATAATGTCCCATTTACATTATCCGAATTGCAGCAAGCCTTGCAGAAATGTAATGACTCTGCTGCTGGCCTAGATACCATCCACTATCTATTCCTAATGCATCTGCCTGAGAGGTCACTTCTTGTACTTCTCGCCCACTCGGCACCGGCCTCCACGTGGCGTGGGTGGGTAGTCTCCTCAGTCCCTGACTGAGTGGGCTAGCAGAGGGGTGCCATCTTTGTCCAGGATTAGGACTTGATGTCAGCAGATATGTTGTTCAGTCTTTTTCAATGGTCCGGTTTTTAAGGAGCTGTGCTTACCCAGGTCTTACCATGTTGGATTGGTCCTTAAAAATACGCGTGAGCTTTTGGTCCTTTGGATCCTAAGTGTTTGCCGTGCTTGGAGACCCGTGTCGGGGGAGAAGAGGATCCTGGTGGCTGAAACACTCCACTTTGGCCTTGACTTCTGCCTAAACGGGAGGCTAGTCGTACCGGCCTAGTCAATCGGCTCTTGTCACGTCGAGCCCTATCCCCCTGTTGACATGCGGGTTGTTATACGGAGCACCATGCTATAGCCTCTGATGCTGATTAGGTGCTTTACGCCAGTATTCCCCTGCATTCAACAGTGTGATAGAAGGCGGTGGCTCAAACGGTTCAATCGGGCTTACCCCCTTGAGTATATCTTTCAGGCAGTCTCCATTGTGCGTCAGCTGGAGACCCGCCGACAATTGCACTTTCCCTTGTTGGGCTCGGTGGCGGGCGGGGACCCCCGGGGGATGAATATCTATCATACTATAATATGGAAAATATCCAAAAACCAAAACTGGCACCAAAGCGGCACATAGCCGCCGACATTGTCATTGAGAACGATAGTGACTCTGACTGTGAGGAAGCGACACCTCAGGCGTCGGCCGCCTGGCCTCGCTTTCTCATTATCCACAGCAAAGTCAAAGAGAAGCCTGTTTCCAAGCTGCACCCTTTCCTGGTAGGGGAGACCCTCAGGAGCCGTGTTGGCAGGCCTGAGGCCCAGCGCCTCAGGTCTGGTGACTTGCTGGTAGAGTGCCGTACCCGGGCACACTCCAATGGGCTACTGAGGCTCTCCTCCATCGGAGACACTCCAGTGGAGGTCACTCCCCACAAAACAATGAATTCCTCTAGAGGAGTGATTAAAGATCAAGCATTGGCCGAACTGTCTGAAGATGAACTTGTACGGAACCTTAAGTCACAGGGGGTGACCTACGTCAGGCGCTTCATTTCCAAACGAGGTGGTAGGTAGATCCGTCTCCCTACCATCATCCTGACGTTTGGCACCCCCACCGCTCCTACTACCATCTGGGGAGGTTACTACTCCCTAAAAGTGAAAAAGTACGTCAGTGCCAAAAGTATGGCCATGGGCAGAAGACATGCCGCCAGGCAGAGGCTCTATGCGCCCGTTGCACTAAGCCCGGACACTCTGCTGAGTCCTGCACAGCCATCCCCCTGTGTGTGAATTGCCAGGGGGCGCATATGGCTTCGGACAAGAAGTGCCCTCGTTGGATCTCCGAGTGCAGGATTCAGCAGGTGCGTGTGGAGAAGGGGCTGTCCTTTGCGGACGCAAAAAAACTGGTTGATAGTCCTGGTGCAGCTGAGGCTGCGCCAAACTCAAATAACAACTTTGTGTATACTTTCAGTGCTGCGGTGGCAGGCAAGCGCCCCACCAAAGACTTCTCTTGTCAAACCCCAACTTCTTGGTAGGGGGCGGAGCCTCGGATCCTCTCGCCCCTGGAGAGTAACCCTCCTCCGGTCGTTACGAGGAGCCAGGGAACGCAGAGGGTGGATGCTACCGGTCCGGTGGCACCACCTTCTGCTGCTCCTAAGCCTCAGCCCCCGCCCAAACCTGCTAGTTTGTCAACGCCAAAGGTTTCTGGCTCTGGTCAGCCTTCTAAGGCCGCTAACTCTAGCGGCAGGACCGCTGCCCAGGACCAGAAGTCTAAGAAATCTATGGGACCGCCGTGCGCACGGGCCCAGAAGGGGAACACTGATATCCCCCTTCAAAACAAATATGCTGCATTGGAGGAGCAGATGGAGGGAGTGGAAGTTGCCGATGCTGCGGCAGCTCCACCCCCTTCATCTCCTAAGAACCAGAGGAGGCCCGGGAGCCGGCCCCCCCTCTGTTTCTCCAACTCCTTCCAAGGCAAAGGAAAAAGGGGGGAAAAACTCCGCACCCCCAGATAAGACATAATCATGGACTCTCTGCTTCTGTGGAATTGTCGTGGTTTTCAAGCTAACTTTGAGGAATTACGTCTTTTAGTCAAGTGCTTTAACCCCTCAGTAATATCTCTTCAGGAGACTTACCTGAAGACTTCTGACCCTGTGTCCTTTAATGGTTTTAACGTTATACATAAAGGCTCTGATTCGGAGAGGCGCTCGGGTGGAGTGGCTCTTCTCATTAGTAGCCAAATTTTATGTAGCCCCGTTAGCATCGACACCTGTCTTCAGGCTGTCGCAGCTCGGGTTACCTTGAAGAAGACCATAACCATATGCAGTATTTACCTGCCACCATCCCTGCGGGTCTGTAGTAATGATTTTTTTTTAATTTAGTTGATCAACTGCCCCCTCCCTTTATTCTCATGGGGGATTTTAACGGTCACGCTCACCTTTGGGGTAGTGACCACTATGATGGCAGAGGTCAGATGTTAGAAGATGTTTTTTCTCAACTTAAACTGTGTGTCTTTAACGATGGTTCACCTACATACTCTAACCCAGGTTCAGGATCTAGTTCTGTTCTAGACCTCACTGTGTGTGATCCTTCTCTCATGCTGGACTTTGACTGGAAGGTTCACGATGACCTGTGTGGTAGTGACCACTTCCCAGTAGTCCTGTCATCGGTCAGCTGTGGGGAGGGTCCGCCAGTGGGGCGCTGGAATCTTAAGAAAGCTAACTGGCCTCTGTTCGCCTCCCTCTGTCAGTCTCGTATTACAGAGGAGGTGGTCATGTCATCTGAAGAACCTATTTCTTCTTTTACTACTATTTTGTTGGACGTAGCGGGTGAAACCATCCCTAAAACTTCCGCATCAGTCCCTCGGAAGCCGAGAGTACCATGGTTCAACGAAGAGTGCCGCAAGGCCCAAATAGCGCGCAAATCTGCTCAGCGACGTGCTTTCTGTAATCCGTCGCAAGTGAATATTTTAACCTTTAAAAGACAGAGGGCGAAAGCTCGTTACATTTTTAAACGTGAACGCCGTGCTTCCTGGAGACGCTTCGTCTCATCTTTAACTTCTCGGACTCCGTCCCAGAAAGTATGGAAGGCTGTTCGGAGAATTAGGGGCAGGGGTGGCTCGGCTTCTGTTGGCCATCTTAGAGATGGTGCCAGCTTGGTTACAGATAAAAAAGCTGTGGCCAATTTGCTTGCCTCCACCATTGCCCATAATTCTTCAACAGAGCATTATTCACCTTTCTTCCAGAGAGAGAAGGAGAAGCGAGAGTCTCGTATTTGTGATTTTAAGTCTGATAACTCAGAAGACTATAATGTCCCATTTACATTATCCGAATTGCAGCAAGCCTTGCAGAAATGTAATGACTCTGCTGCTGGCCTAGATACCGTCCACTATCAATTCCTAACGCATCTGCCGGAGAGGTCACTCCTTGTACTTCTCAAGTCCTTTAACCATATCTGGAGAACTGGTCATTTTCCGCCATCTTGGCGCCAGGCGGTGGTTGTACCGATCCCCAAGCCGGATAAGGATCCTTCCGACCCGGGCAACTACCGGCCTATCGCTTTGACATCATGTTTATGTAAAACTATGGAGCGCCTGGTCAACGCCCGCCTAGTGTGGCATCTCGAGTCACAGGGTCTCCTCACAGACCTCCAGTGCGGTTTCCGGCGCTTCCGTAGTACAACTGACCATTTAGTCCGCTTTGAATCATTTATTCGAGATGCTTTTGTCAACAAGCAGCATGTCTTTGCAATTTTCTTCGATCTTGAGAAGGCATATGACACTACCTGGAAGTATGGCATAATGTCTGACTTGTTGGACATGGGTATTAAAGGGCACCTGACCGTTTTTATTCACAATTTTTTGACTAACCGGTCGTTCCATGTCCGTGTGGGCCCCACCCTCTCCGACTCCTTTGAACAGGAGATGGGTGTCCCACAGGGCAGCATTCTATCTCCTGTTTTATTTAGTATTAAAATTAATAACATTGTAAAGGCCGTCAAGGATGATTCTGAATGCTCTTTGTTTGTTGACGACTTTGCTTTGTGCGCACGTGGTCGAGGACTTGCGTCCCTTGAGAGGCGCTTGCAGCTGTGCGTTGATCGCATCCAGCGGTGGGTGTCTCTCAATGGATTCAGGTTCTCGCCCTCCAAGACTGTCTGTGTGCATTTTACTAACCAGACAAAATTTTTTCCAGAACCTAGCCTGAGCATTGCTGGAGTGCCAATTAAGGTGGCCGAGGAGGCAAAGTTTCTGGGGGTCATTTTTGACAAAAGACTTACCTTCCGCAACCATATTAATTACCTTAGAAGCTCTTGTCAGAAGGCTCTCGACATTCTTCGTGTCATCGGTCGTACTGACTGGGGTGCGGACCGTACTGTCTTACTTCGTCTGTACCGGGCCCTTGTTCGGTCCAAACTGGATTACGGCTCTGTGGTGTATGGCTCAGCTTCCAAGTCTGTGCTACAGCGTCTGAACACAATTCACCATCAGGGTCTGTGGATATGTCTTGGGGCCTTCAGGACGTCCCCAGTTCCTAGTCTGTATGCCAAGGCAGGGGAGCCTTCTCTCAAGCTCCGCCGCATCCGCCTCATGCTCAGCTACGTTCTGAAACTGAAGGCCCATCCAGACAATCCTGCCTATGATTGTGTTTTTAAACCATCGTTTGCAGAGATTTACGATACCCATCCGGGAGCTGTCCGTCCACTTTCTTTCCGTGTTCGACCTCATCTGCAGGCGGCCGGATTGGACCTGGACAGAGTTTCGGAATCCCTGCAACACATCACTCCACCTACCAACAAGAAAACAGAACTAGAGCACTTTCTGCATGAAAACAGCATAAACATCTGCTGTATACAAGAGACACACCTGCAAGAAGGGAAACCCTTTAAGGTCAGAGGATATCAGGTCTTCCGAAGTGATCGCCAAGGGAGGAAGAAAGGGGGGGTTATGACCCTAGTTAGAAACAACCTGAATGCCAGCGAAACCGGGAGATTCATGGAAGAGGCAGAATACATCCAGGTCAAGGTAACCACCAGTGACAGCACCCTTGACCTTGTCAACTACTACTGCCCTAATGATAAGTTGCTGTCCCACGACACTATCCAGGTCCCGTACAGTGGATTCCTCATCACTGGTGACTTCAACAGCCAGTCCCAGAGTTGGGGATATGACACACTGGACAAGAGAGGAGAAGACATTGAGGAGTGGCAAGATGAAAACCACCTGATACTTGCCAATGACCCTGAGGACCAACCTACCTTCTACTCTCGCCGCTGGCACACCACCACTACACCGGACCTGGCGCTTTGCACTGAAGATGTTCATAAGTGCCTCAGCAGAACAGTAGGACCACAGCTAGGAGGAAGTGACCACCGCCCTATCCTCCTAACCCTAAAAGGATGCACAGCAGCTAGCTCGCCACACCGGCCAAGATGGAACTACCGAAAGGCAGACTGGCGCTTGTTCAGTATCCGAACAAATGAGCTAATGCAAGACCTCGCTGTGTCTGGAAGGAACATCAACAATGTGGTCAGAGAGTTTAATGACATTATCAGTAAGGCAGCCAAGGAATCCATACCTCGAGGGGTCCGGAAAAACTACACCCCATACTGGACCGCAGATCTTCAGAAAGCACATGACAACCTCACTAGGGCCAGAGAAGACGCTGAAACCAACCCCAGCCAAGAAAACAACATCAAGCTACAACACAGTAAGGCCCAGTATCTGAAGATGAAGTTGGAGTGCACAAGAAGAAGTTGGAGAGAGAAGACTGCAAGACTAAACATGGACAGGGACACCACGAAGTTGTGGAGACTGACCAAGGCGTTGAACGATGAGGGCACCAGGGAACAGAAGATCACCTTGGAAGAAGAAGGGAAAGCACTGACTGGTAGGAAAGCTGCAAACATGTTTGCACAGATCTATGCGAAAGAAAGTGACATCACTGTCCCACGAATGCTTGCGAAAGAAATCAGACAGGAAGAAAGAGAGAGAACAAGAGATGTGAACATCCATGATGCAATGAAGAAGGACATCACCCTTCCAGAACTGAAGATGGCCATCAAACAGCTGAAGAAGAAAAAAATCTCCAGGTCCAGACAGCATCTCAAACGAGATGTTACAACACCTTGGCAACACTGCCTTAATGAAGCTACTGGACATCTTTAACCACAGCTGGAGAGGAGGACAGGTACCCCAGTGCTGGAAGGAAGCCCGGATGATCTCAATTTTGAAGAAAGGGAAGAATAAGTCCAAAGCCCTGAGTTATCGCCCCATCAGCCTGACAAGTTGTGTGTGCAAGACCATGGAGCGCATCATCAACAAGCGCCTGCAGTGGTACCTGGACTCTGAGAGCATTATCGTGCTAGAGCAAGCTGGCTTCAGAAGCTACAAGAGTACAGAAGACCAGACAACACACCTTGCACAGGTCATAGAAGATGCCTTTCAAGATCAGAAGGTGACATTAGCTGCCTTCATTGACCTACAGAAGGCTTTCGACAAGGTGTGTAAGGATGGTCTCCTTGTGAAACTCCTTCGCAGTGGCATCCAAGGGAATATGTACCGGTGGACCAAGTCATACCTGCACAATCGCAGAGCCCGTGTGACAGTGGATGGGTACTGTGGCCAAAAAGTGCTGTTGCGTCAGGGGGTGCCACAGGTGGGAGTCCTGTCACCGACACTGTTCATACTTTTCATCAACGACCTTGTGCCAGAGCTACCAAAAGGAGTACACGCAGCCCTGTACGCAGACGACCTGGTACTCTGGTGCACAGAAGAGTATGCAACAACTGCTACATACAGGATGCAGCTAGCCCTGGACAGGCTGACAGACTGGACCAACAACTGGTGTGTGACCATCAACACAGAAAAATCATCAGCCACACTCTTCTCTCTCTCCAACAAGGCAAAGGATGGCAACCTAACACTGGGCAACACCCCGCTGCGGTATGAAGACCAACAGACATACCTGGGAGTCACCCTTGACAAGAGGCTGACGTGGATGCCGCACATTTGGAATGCAGAAGCAAAAGCTAGAAGAAAGCTGAACATCATGAGAAAACTGGCTGGAACACAATGGGGAGCCAATGAAAAGATCCTCAAAAATGTATATCAAGGCACAGTGAGACCACACCTTGAGTACGGATCTAATGCATGGTTGATGGCAGCCCCGTCACACCAGCAGACCATTGACAGAGTTCAGAACCAGGCACTGCGTATCATCACCGGCGCAATGAGATCCACACCAATTGAAAAGATGGAAGAGACAACGGGCATCCCACCCCTGCGCATGAAAAGAGATTGCAAAGCCTTGATACAGTCCACAAAGGTCAAGTCTTCCAAAGACCATCCTATGAACGCTAGGATGAAACAACCAACCTCAGGGAGACTGAAAAGATCAAGCTTTGTGAAGGAGACGAGAGCACTGCAGAAAAAACACCAGGCAAAGCTGCCTGCACAGGTAGAGGCTCTGAATCCTGCTAGCGACCTTCCACCTTGGGAAAGTAAGCCAGAAAACATCACCATCTCTTCCACAGTACCCTACATCACCACCAGAGATGAGCACAGCACTGTGAGCAAGAAAGCCCTGACACTGGCCATGCTCGAAGAAAAGTATCCCCAGGAAGCATGGATACGGGCATACACTGATGGATCAGCCACAGATGCAGTTCAGGATGGAGGGGCTGGGGTGTACATTCAGTACCCAAACGGAAAATGGCAGGCAGAGGCAGTACCAACAGGCCTTCACTGCACAAATTACAGAGCTGAGGTGGAAGCCCTAGTCCGCGCAGCTAACACCCTTAGTGGCACTGCAGACCCTGATGCCCAGATTGTCTTCCTTACTGATGCCATGTCTGTCCTTGAGGCAGCAACAGCAAGCAAACTGCCATGTCTACAAGAGGCACTGCAAAACATCAAGTGCACCAGAATGGTGCTGCAGTGGATCCCTTCACACTGTGGCATCTACGGCAATGAAGAAGCTGACAGAATGGCAAAAGTGGGCGCAGAGAAAGAACAAGATGAAAATGGAGTCAGCTTCACAGAGATGAAGACCATCATTAAGTCTGTGTACAGACCACCACAACGGCCCCTAGACAATTACCATCAGCTGTCCAGACAAGAGCAGGTGACCATCTTTCGTCTGAGGACCGGGCACAACCGACTCAATTTCCACCTGCACAGACGCTTCCACCTCGTGCCATCTCCCCTGTGCCCTTGTGGAGAAGCAGAGCAGACCGCAGAGCACATCCTCCAGGACTGTGGGAACCACCAGCCGCTGAGGGAGGAGATATGGCCGAAGCCCGCCACTCTACAAGAGAAACTGTACGGGCCTGTGGAGGCGCTACAGAAGACCACAGATTTCATTTTGAGAGCCAAACTCCAAGTGTGACGGCGTTCGAGAAGAAGAAGATCACTCCACCTTGGCTCTTACCAGTTCCTGACATCTTGCTGGACTTGACTGCCCACAAGAAAGACTCTACTCCACCAGCCATATACCAACAGAGCCTCAATGAACTGCTTTCAATTTTTCCTGGCTATTATCGCATCTATACCGATGGGTCAAAGTCTGAGGATGGGAGAGTGGCTGCGGCCGCAGTGTCCTCTTGCCATCCTAGACACCCATTTAAGCACCGCCTCCCAGACCACTCATCTGTATTTAGTGCGGAACTGCAGGCGGTTCTGCTGGCACTCAGGCATGCTTATCGATCTAGAGAAAGGAACTTCCTGATTCTGTCTGACTCTCTTTTTGCCCTGCAGGCCCTTCAGGGCACGGGAAATGACCACCCACTGCTGGTGCAGATCAGAGAGCTCCACGCGGACTTGATGAAGGAATATTATGATATCATTTTTATTTGGGTGCCAGGGCATGTGGGCATCGAAGGCAACAGGATCGCAGATTCTGCTGCCAACGATGCCCGCAATGACCCTGTCCCTGACACACAGACTGTTTATAGTGATTTTAGACATTTGGCTAGTGCGTACATAGCCCGTGAGTGGCAGTCCGAGTGGGACAAAGAGGAAGTTAACAAGCTGCATGAAGCCCTTCCTAAGTTGTCTGACGGTCTACCTTATCGCTGCGGCAGCCGCCGTGAGGAGACTGTCCTGGCTCGGCTCCACATCGGGCACACGTATGTTACGCACTCTTATTTACTTAAACAGGAGGAGCGTCCATGGTGTTATGCCTGCGACGAGCAGTACTCTGTTCAACACTTTTTGTTGTCTTGTGCTGATCTAATCGACACAAGGTATAAACATTTCACGGCAGACTCCTTGAAGGTTTTGTTCCGGGATGTGCCCCCGGACAAGATCTTCAGTTTTCTGAGAGAGTGCCATATTTTTAATAAGATTTGAGCGTTTATAGATTATGATGTTTCTATTATTTTGACCTTTTTGAGAGTCTTTTGACGTTTTCTTTAACCCTTTCGCCGCCGCAGGTGCTGAAATGTTGCATTTCCCAGCGCCGCAGCTGTTTTGCCAGACCACTGTCTCGCAACACCTCTTATCTTTAAAAGGCTATAACTCTTGAACCACTGAACCGAATTACTTCATTTTTCTTTTTTAATGGAGATGAGAAAACACATTTGTACACTGGCACTGTTTTGCTTTCATGTGACTCACTGAAAGTTTTATATCTAGCCTGATGCAAGAAAAATAAACAGAATCTTTGTTCACAACATATACAACCAGACAGTTTACACACAAGGCAGTCACCAGCACAGTAACAAATACATGATAACATGTCAAAAAATTTATTGAGAAAATGGTCAACTCACCAGTGAAGCATAGTTGGTTGTTCAGAGCTCTACAGATAATCCACAACACACCAACTCAAAAGTATAGTCCATGAAGAAAACACAACACTCTTCTGCACACCAGTCACTTGCACGCCTAACACCAGTGTCAGATATAAGATGAAAGACTTGCAAATTCAACTAAAGAAAGGTAGTTAAAGTAATTTTCAAACACAAAACAGTTATTAGTTTTTTTCAGCCAATCTATTGCTTTCCTTAAAGTGTATTTGTCCGCAACACACAGAAACCCGAAGTGAATTTGTCCGCAAAACACAATCTACTGATTTCCATAGATCTGTGAAGCTGCAGATCTGCAGAAGTCAGAAACTGTGTGATACGGCTCAAAACAAGTGGTGGGGCACATGGCAACAATGCACTGCTTACAAGTTACATTGCACTGGCAATCTGCAGTGCCACATGTCTTCATTTCAGCAGCCGATGTGTTACTTGTGTAGCCGAGGCGAGATCTACAGCTACAATGTTGAGAAGCTGTTGCCCAAATAGGTTGGTCTGGTCATCTATGTGATCAAAGGCAGCATCCGGAGAGAATAGCTTGAAAAAATCCACTGGCTTGAATCCCTCTGTATCCACTAGTACACCTGAAAAAAAGATCAAGAATGACATAAGTACTTGCAATTGCATCATCAAACCATATTTTATTCCCCACACTTTTGATAAATGAATGCATCATGATAGTTCAAGCTGCCTTGTCAGTTTTGGAAGGTGTGGCTGTTGATCTATCATGGCTGATCCATCTCGCTGCATGGTTACTTGTAAATTTCTATCCATGCATAGATCACACACACCCAAACGTGTGCGTGCGTGCGCACACACACAGTCATACCTGCATAAGCAGTTATGGAGCATATACATCCATCTTCCTGCATGGTTACTTGTAAATTTCTATCCATGCATAGATCTATATCACACACACATACACACACACACATACACACACAAGCGTGCGTGCCGTCGCACGCACACACAGTCATACCCGCATAAGCATTTGTGACGCATATACATGAACGTTCATTTGTGCTAGCATGCACCCCCTCCCCCACCCACACAAACATGTATAGAGTTGATCTATTGTAAGACTTACCAGTTCTCCTACGAAAAGGTGGTAACCAGTCAACAGGATAATAGCAGTCATCCATGTTATAGATCTCCCATTGGAACAGGTCTGCTACTGGCTCTCTGCCACGCCCACTCCGGGACCTCGGATCACTGCCTGCAGATCGGGCACGAATCACTCTCCCCATTCTTGTCTCCCTTGCTCTTGATCGACCATGTGTATTTCTTCTCACTTTTTGAAGTTTTTCGTCACTGCTACTGTCTCCTGTTTGCATCACGAAATGTTCAATGCGAGCAGAAGAACGAGATCTGTTCGCGAGAGTGCTGATACTCGGTTCTGGCTCATAGGTCGGATCGCTATCAGAGCTATCTTGCAAACTTCAAAAAAGCTCAAAAGTTGTCAACTTCGTTGCCACAAGGATGCTCCTCGTCCGAATCAACATCAGTTTGTGATGGTAGGAGGTTCAAACGACGCAAAACTTCATCAGTAGATAGTCTCTTTTGTTGCTCACCTCGCAATTTTGAAGTTTCAGCCATCACGAAAAAGCACCGCTCCCAAAATTTCAGAAAAACTCGCAATTTCTTCGCTCAAAACTCTCAAATGCACTCAAAGATGGCGCCGAAATGACAAGGGGATTCCCCTGTCCCATGATGCACTATTATTGAACAAAACTACCTCATATATTAGAGTCACGATCAAGTACAGTGAACTCTACTGTGGTACTCGCCAAAAGGCGAGATCGCGGCGAGCCACGTACTCGCCAAACGGCGAGATCGGCGGCGAAAGGGTTAAAGACCTGTGCGACATTTTAGCCTGACATATTTTTAAGGTATATTTACATCATGTCTTAAGACCTTTCTTTTAGTCTGGCTGACCAGATTTTTACCCTTCCCGCCATGAGATGGCCTTAGTTGCCTGCTTGGCGTTAAACCCAAATAACTAATTCTTGTACTTCTCAAGGCCTTTAACCATATCTGGAGAACTGGCCATTTTCCGCCGTCTTGGCGCCAGGCTGTGGTTGTACCGATCCCCAAGCCGGGTAAGGATCCTTCCGACCCGGGCAACTACCGGCCTATTGCTTTGACATCATGTTTATGTAAAACTATGGAGCGTCTGGTCAACGCCCGCCTGGTGTGGCATCTCGAGTCACAGGGCCTCCTCACAGACCTCCAGTGCGGTTTCCGGCGCTTCCGTAGTACAACTGACCATTTAGTCCGCTTTGAATCATATATTCGAGATGCTTTTGTCAACAAGCAGCATGTCTATGCAATTTTCTTCGATCTTGAGAAGGCATATGACACTACCTGGAAGTATGGCATAATGTCTGACTTGTTGGACATGGGTTTTAAAGGGCACCTGCCCGTTTTTATTCACAATTTTCTGACTAACCGGTCGTTCCATGTCCGTGTGGGCTCCACCCTTTCTGACTTCTTTGAACAGGAGATGGGTGTCCCACAGGGCAGCATTCTATCTCCTGTTTTATTTAGTGTTAAAATTAATAACATTGTAAAGGCCGTCAAGGATGATTCTGAATGCTCTTTGTTTGTTGACGACTTTGCTTTGTGCGCACATGGTCGAGGCCTTGCGTCTCTTGAGAGGCGCTTGCAGCTGTGCGTTGATCGCATCCAGCGGTGGGTGTCTCTCAATGGATTCAAGTTCTCACCCTCCAAGACTGTCTGTGTGCATTTTACTAACCAGACGAAATTTTTTTCCAGAACCTAGCCTGAGCATTGCTGGAGTGCCAATTAAGGTGGCTGAGTAGGCAAAGTTTCTGGGGGTCATTTTTGACAAAAGACTTACCTTCCGCAACCATATTAATTACCTTAGAACCTCTTTGTCAGAAGGCTCTCGACATTCTTCGTGTCGTCGGTCGTACTGACTGGGGTGCGGACCGTACTGTCTTACTTCGTCTGCACCGGGCCCTTGTTCGGTCCTAACTGGATTACGGCTCTGTGGTGTATGGCTCAGCTTCCAAGTCTGTGCTACAGCGTCTGAACACAATTCACCATCAGGGTCTGCGGATATGTTCTGGGGCCTTCAGGACGTCTCCAGTTCCTAGTCTGTATGCCGAGGCAAGGGAGCCTTCTCTCAAGCTCTGCCGCATCCGCCTCATGCTCAGCTACGTTCTGAAACTGAAGGCCCATCCAGACAATCCTGCCTATGATTGTGTTTTTAAACCATCTTTTGCAGAGATTTACGATACCCATCCGGGAGCTGTCCGTCCACTTTCTTTCCGTGTCCGACCTCATCTGCAGGCGGCCGGATTGGACCTGGACAGAGTTTCGGAATCCCTGAAACACATCACTCCACCTTGGCTATTACCAGTTCCTGAGATCTTGCTGGACTTGACTGCCCACAAGAAAGACTCTACTCCACCAGCCATATACCAACAAAGCCTCAATGAACTGCTTTCAATTTTTCCTGGCTATTGTCGTATCTATACCGATGGGTCAAAGTCTGAGGATGGGAGAGTGGCTGCGGCCGCAGTGTCCTCTCGCCATCCTAGACGCCCATTTAAGCACCGCCTCCCAGACCACTCATCTGTATTTAGTGCGGAACTGCAGGCAGTTCTGCTGGCACTCAGACATGCTTATCGATCTAGAGAAAGGAACTTCCTGATTCTGTCTGACTCTCTTTCTGCCCTGCAGGCCCTTCAGGGCACGGGAAATGACCACCCACTGCTGGTGCAGATCAGAGAGCTCCACGCGGACTTGATGAAGGAATATTATGACATCATTTTTATTTGGGTGCCAGGGCATGTGGGCATCGAAGGCAACAGGATCGCAGATTCTGCTGCCAATGATGCCCGCAATGACTCTGTCCCTGACACACAGACTGTTTATAGTGATTTTAGACAGGTGGCTAGTGCGTACATAGCCCGTGAGTGGCAGTCCGAGTGGGACAAAGAGGAAGCTAACAAGCTGCATGAAGCCCTTCCTAAGTTGTCTGACGGTCTACCTTATCGCTGCGGCAGCCGCCGTGAGGAGACTGTCCTGGCTCGGCTCCACATCGGCCACACGTATGTTACGCACTCTCATTTACTTAAACAGGAGGAGCGTCCATGGTGTTATGCCTGCGACTCCTTTCAACACTTTTTGTTGTCTTGTGCTGATCTAATCGACACAAGGTATAAACATTTCACGGCAGACTCCTTGAAGGTTTTTTTCTGGGATGTGCCCCCGGACAAGATCTTCAGTTTTCTGAGGGAGTGCCATATTTTTAATAAGATTTGAGCGTTTATAGATTATGATGTTTCTATTATTTTGACCTTTTTGAGAGTCTTTCGATGTTTTCTTTAAAGACTTGTGCAACATTTTAGCCTGACATATTTTTAAGGTATATTTACATCATGTCTTAAGACATATCTTTTAGTCTGGCTGACCAGATTTTTACCCTTCCCGCCATGAGATGGCCTTAGTTGCCTGCTCGGCGTTAAACCCAAATAACTAACTAACTAACCAGAATGCTGGTCTCTTCTTGCGAATGTAGCCCTCTCATGAATGAGATTCCGCTTCGGAAGGAAATATTCGTCAAACTTGCCCACAACAATGTCAAAGTATTTCTTCTGTTCATCATTCAAGTTGAATGTTGTAAATATCTTGCCTGCCTCTGCCCCTAAGGTGTACAAAAGGCTACTAACCTGCACCTCACCACTGTCTCTGTTCAGCTTTGTTGCCAGATGAAAATGCTGGAAACACTCTTTCTAACCGGCCCATGCAGCTGGCTCATGAAAGTTAAACTCCTTTGGTGGCTTAACCTTTTCTGTGTCCCTAACTTTTTTTCATTCAAACCAAGTAAAAAAGGGGTACATAATTCAAACAGTAAGTATGATGTTAATTCTGCTTCAAAATGTACCAAATTTTGACATGATGTTGGAAAATACTTACAGTATATCATAATTTTGTCATTTTAAGTGTCTGTGTGCCACAGTCTTTGTTTACCTGTCATATACCTCAGTAAAAGGTGCTAAACCATACCTCTGTCAGAAATTCAATCCAGAAAACAACAAAACTGGTTAGAAACATACCAGTGGCAGTCAGGAAGTCTCCACAGGAACCACTCTACTCATTCCATGATACTGATCATGTACATATATCTCATGACATACCCACAGGTGACAAACAAGTCAGGTAGGTTTCAGAACTGTATTCAGTTTTAACGATTTTGACGTAATTCCATCTGAAGAAAATATGAGAAAAAATATTTTTGAATGTCAAAGAAACTCAACATAGGTCTAAACCGGCACGTGGCCAGTACTACACAGGTCAGAGTCATCTTCCGCTTTACACAGGTATGTACAGGTAGCTCTTCGTCATGATCGTTGATATCGGACTCAAAATTGGTAAGATCTTCAATGTGCACTGAACTGAAGCTGAAGTCCGCTTCAGAGTCATCTTCTCAGACAGAATTTGAACAAATATCATCCAGTAATGCTGTAAATTCAGGGTCGCATTCACTCTCCATGCTCAAGTCACGTTGTAAGCGAAACAGTCTCGAAAAACACCTAACTTTTGATTCAAAACAAACTCGAAGGCATCCCACATGTAGCGGAAACGGACGTAGGCATATCCCACAATGCATTGATTCTGTTAAAAGTTGGAATGGGTGCGAAATGAACCGGAACTGAGTGGAAACTGAAAGTAGGTATGTACGGGCGGAATGGGGCGGTACGGTCGTACATGGAGTGATATGTCACGGGCGGAACCGGGTGGTATGGTAGTTAAAAGGTTAAACATTGTCCTCTTCCAGAAATATACACTTCAAATGAACAGTCACTGCTGCTGCACATTAACTTCTGACACCATGTCGTGTTACCACTTCTTTGTGGGCTGGATGGACTTGAATTCAAACCACAGATGCATTCAGAAAATACATGGAAACCATTTCTTAACTTTGCGGCTAACACACTTTTTATTCACTGGGCATGCGTGGTCTCTAAGGGACATAATCACCAGAGAGAGACAACCACTATACAGGAGTTGTCTCCCATAGACCAATATGCTTCATTCAGACCTGCCTACTCTTACGATTTCGCCGTATTTCTTACGAGTTTGGGTGTTTTTTTACGGTCTTCCGGTCATGTATCAATTTTCTACGGTAGCTTTTTTACGGTATTTTGGGGTTTGTTTTTACAAAAAGACAGTTTGATTGTGCCATTTCTGCCGGTAGTAGTTGTCACGACACGCCTGACGGAGTCAGGGCGCCGTGGACAATATGAGTGCAGACACTCGAGAAAACCCACCCACTCTAAATAAATAACGCAACGCCAGTGATAAACAACAAACAAATCCTTTATTACCTACCCTTACTCTAACTCCCACCCCAACCCACTAACGCCCCACACACTCACACACATGCACTCATAACGTATTAACACATAAAAAAGATTAACATATAAAAAGATGACTAACAAGTGAAAATGACTAACAGGTGAATATGACTAACAGGTGAACATGACTGACAGGTGATAATGACTAATATGGCCAACGGCTATACAAGTGAAAATGACTAATATGGCCAACGGCTATACAAGTGAAAGTGACTAATATGGCCAACGGCTATACAAGGCGGGTAACTTTGTCTCTGTACAGTGTCCTCTGTCCCACACTAGACAGGGTGGCTCATAACGTACGAGTACTACCCCTGCACCACAGAGCACCGTAGCCGCGCTTGCCCACGCACGCCTGTGACCGACGCTCAGAACGTAGAATCAGCCTGCTGTAGCCCAACGTACTTGTCCAACAGGACCGGCTAGCGAAGGCGTTCCGACTCCCGATGATGCGTCACCGTTGGTTGTGGATGATGAGATCGAAGAACGAAGTCTTCGAAGCCAATCTTCGAAGCCAGTGCACTGGAAAAGGGCGCATTGTCAGTCAAAGTGCCGACACAGTTAATTCTGGCCTATTTGACACGCACCTACTCACAAACCACGTGAGTTGTGTCTCGTCTCACCCTAATACCTGCCTTGGCCATATTAAATATACAATCATGGATATGAAAGCTTCCTATGTACATTCAACATTCGCCAGGTCTGCACTACTCCATTACACTAACATTAAGCTAGCGCAACCACTTTTGTATAATAACATTGCCACTGCTAAAACCAACATTATCAAAATATCCCGATGTACATACAAAGATATGAAATAATCACCAGCAACCGCCCAACGTGACAATCTTATTACATTACATCTAGGACTTAATACCAATATATTTGAAAGGATACCCACTTTAATTCGTTTTACAACATGGCCCTTTAAATATACTGATACTCAGCGACAGCCGAACATAAACAACTAAATCCGACACCCACCACATTACAACACAACCTAAAAAACATGGTTAAAGACTCAATTAAAACATCACTAAAAAACTAGACGAACATACCCTTCCGCACCTATATACACATTCACACACCCGAGAGCACAGCAGCTAACTGAGGAAAATGGCATGAATTTACCTGTCACTGGTGAGTCCTCCGGCAGGACGAGACAAAACAAGACGAAGACGAACCGGAGGGGTCTTCTGGTGAGTAGCAGCCGTTGTCACAAGTCTCTCGGGACACCCACACCCAGGAACACTGGCCGTGGTCTTGCAGGGAGGGTAAAAGAACCCTCACACAGCTTGTCAAGGGCTCCAAACGAGGCCGCACCCTGACCCAGACTCTCACTTCGCTGGCTAACTCCGCTGACTGACTGTAATAACCTTCTGCTACCTTGCAGTTTAACTTTACTTCTGAACACTGTTCGGTTGAAGCTACTTGACGAAAGCGTGCAACCGCTGTACTCGCTCACTGCTAAGCTTGCTGCACGGGCTTTACGATTACGCTCACACTACATTTATTAACTTCCCTAAACTAAGGCTATTTACAGAATTTGGCGATCTACATTTATTAACAAAAAAACGACTTGGCGAAAAAAATAAAACAACATGTCACATCCGTTACGTGACATACCCCCCTCCCAGATCAAACACCCGGGTTTGATTCCTATATGACTGTCCCATTACTTCTTCCACATTTACGGTTTCTACCACCCTGTTCTACTCAAAAAGTCAGCAGGAACATTTACTTTACCGGCTATGCTTTCTACTCTAATGGAAAATGGCTGCAACTGCAAAGCCCACCTCATCAGTCGACTGTTTGTGGATTTAGCTTGTTTCAAGTACTGCAATGGTCTATGGTCTGTCTGTACGACGAATGTCCTACCATACAGATACTGACGGAATTTTTTAATTCCCCACACGATTGCAAGACACCCCTTTTCGATGGTGGAGTAGTTACGCTCTGCTTTGGATAGTTTCTTGCTCGCGCATGCAACAGGCTGTAAACCGTTACCATGGTCCTGACATAATACGGCCCCTACCCCCCCTTCGGACGCATCTGTCTGCAACACGAAGAGACGATCGAAGTCTGGCAATGAGCACACAGGACCTGAACACAGTCGCGCCTTCAGCGTCTCAAATGCTGTCTCACATGCATCGTTCCAACCGATCTGTCCAGTTTTCCCTCCCTTGGTCAGGTCGGTTAGTGGGGCTGCTATGGCCGCAAAGTTAGGAACGAACCGGCGGTAATAATTTGCCAACCCAAGAAACGATCTGACTTGTTTCTTTGTTTGTGGTCGCGGCGCGTCTTTTATCCGCTGCATCTTGTCTCCCTCTGGTTTTATCTGACCGTTACCCACTGTATGCCCCAGATATTCCAACTGCTTGAACCCCAAGTAACACTTAGTAGGTCTGGCCGCCAACTGGACCTCTCTTAGCCTACCAAAGAGCTGGGCAATACACTGTAAGTGACGTTCTTTAATGGAGGAAGCAATCATGACGTCGTCCATGAAATTGCTAACTTCCGTCAATCGCAAAGGTTCTAGTAACCTCCTCATCATTCGGGAAAAGATTGCCCCTGCCGTCTTTAACCCGAAAGGCATTACTTTCCACTGAAATTGCCCTGCCGGTGTGGTGAAAGCAGTTTTCGGTTTGTCGCTCTCAAACATGGGTACCTGCCAGTAGCCTTTAGCTAGGTCTAACTTACTCAAGTACTTAGCCTTGGACAGTAAGGAAAATAGGTACTCCACGTCAGGCATTGGCTCCGCATCGAACACGACCTTTTGGTTCAGTTTTCTAAAATCTACACAAAACCTAACAGTGCCATCTTTCTTCTTCACCAGGACGATCGGTGAGTTGTATGGGGAATTGGCTCTCTCGATTACTCCCATCTCTAGCATAGCATCCACTTCGGCTTTGACTACCTCTAGCTGAGAATGAGGTAGAGGATATTGCTTCGTTCTCACCGGCACTTCATCAGTCAAATGGATTTCACATGAGTCTAGTGTCGTCCTCAACGGATAATCTGTCAAAATATCCTTAAACTGGACAGTCAGAGCTTGTATACTAGAATGGATCTCTGGACAGTTAGGATCAAGATGGATGTCAGAGGGTCCTTCAGACGCTACTAAAGGAATGGTAGGTACTTCCTTTACCGCCCTGAATGCCTCTCCCCCCTCATCTTCGTCCTCCTCATCTATCACTACTGTAGCTACTGACACTCGTTCTTGGAACTTTTTCAACAGATTTGCATGGTACAGTTTATTTTTACTGCCCACCCGTACCCTGTAGTCACACTCTCCGACTCTCTCTAGAACTTCGAACGGTCCCTGCCAAGCCATCTCCAGCTTGTTGTGTTTAACTGGAAGTAACAACAAAACCTTGTCTCCTGCACTAAACCTGCGTGGTTTGGCTCTGCGGTCAAAGTGCTGTTTCTGCTTTTTCGAAGCTAGCTTCAAATTCTGTTGCGCTAACCTGCAAGTCTCTTCAATGCGATTCCGTAAATCTACCACGTACTGGCTTGCATCTCTCACCTCTTCTCCCATCTGCTCTTTCGCCCTGCAAAATTCTATCAGACTTTTCCCTGACGGAATTGCTCGGCCCTCTTCGGCCAACTTCCTAGCGCGAGCTAGAGTTTCGTCCTGGTTTTGCCACTCTATCAGTTGGGCAGGAGTCACATTGAGATCGGCCTGCTTAACGACTTTAAGCGCGCTCTCTCCCTCCTTTTCCCTCTGAATCTGAGCTCGAGTTTGGACTGCTGCTGCCATAGCACACTCACTGGCATCAATGGATACGGGACTACGTTTCCCATCTGAAAAAGTCACCCAGTTCCCTAGGATTACGTCCGGTCCCATGCGCTCCATTACGATAAGTTCGATCGTCCCTCGCACGAATGGGGAATCGATTTCAACCCATGCAGTCGAATACTTATCGGACTTAGTATGGTCGACGGGATTGACGTCGATGAACCGACCTGTAAAATCCCTGGGTTCTATCCACTTGGCGGCGATCGCACTCATATCCGCGCCGGTATCACGCATGATACGAACTTCCTTTCCCTTGGCTAATCCCTTACTCCACGGGTCGTAGGGCCGGATCATCCGCATCCCTACGGTCACGGGCTCTGTCATTACGGCTACTATCTCAGGGGCAATGGTGACTTGGTTAACTGACGCCTTACTCTGACAGTTCCTTGCTAAGTGCCCTGGTTTGTTGCACTTAAAGCACAACCGTTCACCAGTCCCTCTGCCTGAACTAGCTGGTTCTGTCCTATGTTCTGCTTTGGTCTCAGGGGGTTTATTCGACCCTTTGTCCTTCTTGAACGGCGGACGAATCGGCCCCCCACCCAATGGACGCGAGACTGCCCTTTTGGTGTCGATATGGAGCTGCGCTAGCTCCGCGGCCTCTTCACCATTCCTAGGACGTTTTTCCCTAACGAACATTTCAAGGTCTGCATTCATAATAGCATAAAGTTGCTCAGACAGAAACATGTCTAGCACTTGTTCTACGTCCTCTATGCTCTTATGGGCTAAAGTGAACCAACGCTTGACTGAGGTCTTCAACCTAACGAACAACTGGGGAAACGTTTCGAGACTCTCCTTTCTGGCTTCGCAAAACTGGCGCCTGTAATATTCAGCGTCACGCCTGAATCTTCTCAATAAGGTCTCCCTCACCACCTCAAAATCTTTCCCTTGCTCTACGGTCAGCCTAAGGTATGCGTCACGGGCCTCCCCCTGCAATAGAGGTGCTAACCTGATACCCCATACCTCTTTCGGCCACCCCTGGGTTTCGGCTACTCTCTCAAAGAGCTGAAGGTAAGATTCCACATCTTCCTTATCCTCTAACGGACGCATCTTGAGCGAGTAATGCTGACTAGACTCCGTAACTGACTTCTTTTCCGATGCTGCTAACTGTAATCTAAGCCGCGTTTCGGCCGCGACGAGCTCTTCTTTCCGTGCTTGTTCCGCGGCAGCTAGCTTACGTTCGGTCAATGCTAAGTCATCCCGCCTAGCCTGCTCAGCCATCTGGAGCTGCTTCTCTACTGCCTCGCGGTCCATCTGGAGCCGTCTCTCGGCTGCCTCACGGTCCATCTGGAGCCGCCTCTCTAACGCCCTACGCTCTAGGTCACGTTCCCGTTTTTCTTCCTCTCTCCTAACTTCGGACAGGATGAACTGGGTTAGGGCTCCCCCACTAAGTCCTAGGCCCTCTCCTAGCACTTTATACTGCTCATATGGGTTTACTATCACCCCTAACCCCTCTTTACTTTCCTGATCCCTACTGGGTGTCAGTCCTGCTGCAGTGAGAGTACGGGTAAGGGTACTCACCACCGTTTCCTTCCGAGAGGGAGTGGCCAAAGTGGCTCCTCTCTCTCCTGGACCCTCATCCCCTGCACCACCACCCTCGGACTCAGGGTCGTGCCCCGACGTGGCACGGGTGGCCCTGGTATCCCGTTTAGGGGGCATCCTGATGTGGGTGTCCTGGAGGCAGCGACGACAACTGCTCCCCAGCAGGACCCCTGACAAAGAAAAAACAAAACAAATAAATACACAGAATACAAACAACGAATAAGGACTAGACAGTGACAAGAGCCGAAGGGTCCTCACCACTCGGTACCTGAGTAATGAGAGGCAACCACTCATGCCACCCCTCGTTTATGCGCACTGCACTCTCTGGCCGTGGCCCCTGGCGCAATACGCCCCCACTCCCGCCAACCGCCCGCTAAATCTTACTCGTACCACAACACGAACAAACGATCACTGGCGCACAAAAATACCCTAACCTACCTAATCCGTTACCTCCCCCTAATCCTTATCCCACCGCTGCCACCAAATATGTCACGACACGCCTGACGGAGTCAGGGCGCCGTGGACAATATGAGTGCAGACACTCGAGAAAACCCACCCACTCTAAATAAATAACGCAACGCCAGTGATAAACAACAAACAAATCCTTTATTACCTACCCTTACTCTAACTCCCACCCCAACCCACTAACGCCCCACACACTCACACACATGCACTCATAACGTATTAACACATAAAAAAGATTAACATATAAAAAGATGACTAACAAGTGAAAATGACTAACAGGTGAATATGACTAACAGGTGAACATGACTGACAGGTGATAATGACTAATATGGCCAACGGCTATACAAGTGAAAATGACTAATATGGCCAACGGCTATACAAGTGAAAGTGACTAATATGGCCAACGGCTATACAAGGCGGGTAACTTTGTCTCTGTACAGTGTCCTCTGTCCCACACTAGACAGGGTGGCTCATAACGTACGAGTACTACCCCTGCACCACAGAGCACCGTAGCCGCGCTTGCCCACGCACGCCTGTGACCGACGCTCAGAACGTAGAATCAGCCTGCTGTAGCCCAACGTACTTGTCCAACAGGACCGGCTAGCGAAGGCGTTCCGACTCCCGATGATGCGTCACCGTTGGTTGTGGATGATGAGATCGAAGAACGAAGTCTTCGAAGCCAATCTTCGAAGCCAGTGCACTGGAAAAGGGCGCATTGTCAGTCAAAGTGCCGACACAGTTAATTCTGGCCTATTTGACACGCACCTACTCACAAACCACGTGAGTTGTGTCTCGTCTCACCCTAATACCTGCCTTGGCCATATTAAATATACAATCATGGATATGAAAGCTTCCTATGTACATTCAACATTCGCCAGGTCTGCACTACTCCATTACACTAACATTAAGCTAGCGCAACCACTTTTGTATAATAACATTGCCACTGCTAAAACCAACATTATCAAAATATCCCGATGTACATACAAAGATATGAAATAATCACCAGCAACCGCCCAACGTGACAATCTTATTACATTACATCTAGGACTTAATACCAATATATTTGAAAGGATACCCACTTTAATTCGTTTTACAACATGGCCCTTTAAATATACTGATACTCAGCGACAGCCGAACATAAACAACTAAATCCGACACCCACCACATTACAACACAACCTAAAAAACATGGTTAAAGACTCAATTAAAACATCACTAAAAAACTAGACGAACATACCCTTCCGCACCTATATACACATTCACACACCCGAGAGCACAGCAGCTAACTGAGGAAAATGGCATGAATTTACCTGTCACTGGTGAGTCCTCCGGCAGGACGAGACAAAACAAGACGAAGACGAACCGGAGGGGTCTTCTGGTGAGTAGCAGCCGTGGTCACAAGTCTCTCGGGACACCCACACCCAGGAACACTGGCCGTGGTCTTGCAGGGAGGGTAAAAGAACCCTCACACAGCTTGTCAAGGGCTCCAAACGAGGCCGCACCCTGACCCAGACTCTCACTTCGCTGGCTAACTCCGCTGACTGACTGTAATAACCTTCTGCTACCTTGCAGTTTAACTTTACTTCTGAACACTGTTCGGTTGAAGCTACTTGATGAAAGCGTGCAACCGCTGTACTCGCTCACTGCTAAGCTTGCTGCACGGGCTTTACGATTACGCTCACACTACATTTATTAACTTCCCTAAACTAAGGCTATTTACAGAATTCGGCGATCTACATTTATTAACAAAAAAACGACTTGGCGAAAAAAATAAAACAACATGTCACATCCGTTACGTGACAGTAGTAAGCCTGATCCTGATTGGCTACTGTGTGCTGATCTATAATTTTGTCTAGCCAATTGGAAAGCGCGTCTTTGTTCGTGTTCATTTTTGCGGATGGGATCGCTTTACTTTCAGCCTTAGTTTGAGGTTCACGGTCGGCGCGAAATCATGCCTCCAAAACGAGTACACGAAACAGATGACGAAACAGAAGCGGATGAACGTCTGTAAAATTCGTTTTTTAATGATATTTATGAAACACTTAATAATAAAAACACAACAGGGAACAGCTAAGCCCTGTCCTTTGGAAGCAAGGTCTGCTGTCGTTTTAAATGCACGTGTTTACAAACATGGCGACATACGTTCCATCGAGCGACAGTGACCCAGAATTTACAGCTTTTTTGGAGTAAATTGGCAACAGGGAAGTGACATAAGTGTGTCTAGTGTGCATACTAGCGATCTGTCGGACTGGGATGACGAAGATACCAGAGTATTTCTGCAGTGTTTACCGAGGCGACGACTGCAAGATGGCGGCGGCGATGCTATCTGGCATCGGCGGCCAATTTCAGATCCTGTTTTGCAGCCTTTCACGCGAAATGTGGGCCCAACAACTCCACTTGAGTTGGAAGCGACACCACTTGATTATTTGTATCAGTATTTCCCTGCAGAAATGTTTGAAACTTTCGCCCAACAGACGAACTTGGCGATCAATTTGTAGCAACGTCCGCTGACGAGATACGTGAACTTCGATTACCTGAAGGATTATCAGTTGATTGCCTGATCATCGTGATCACTAATGTAAAATTATCTCACTCCACGATCACACACATTCATATTTTCACACACTGACACATTTTTCAGTTTAATGTCTTTTGTTTGTCCTTTACAGATATCAAAATAATCAAGGTGCATTTTTTCAGTTAATTTACCTGTAATTAATTACAGTAAATATTATAAACAGGTACCAAATTATACTCCACCACAACATGAAGTACTATCCATCCATATGTGAGGTAAGAAAATAAAAACAGACTTAAAAACTGTCTATTCAAAAAAGTTATAAACGCTCTGGTGAAGTAGCCCATTTTCTCAGAAATTTTCTTACTATCTTCTAGGTACAGCAGAATAGACAATGTATGTTCCTATAGGTGATTAAGTTAACCAACCTTCCCCCCCCCCCCCCCCCCCCCCCTGTTTGATTTTTGACTCCTAGAAGCAAGGTTTATCGTCCAGTTGAACTATAATCTTACTGACAGTCTCGCAAATCTTACTGAGAATTTTCCCAAATCTTCCTGACAACCACATGAACATGTAGGCAGGTCTGTTCATTATACGACAGTAGCATGAACATTCTTGAAAGTTGAATTTGTCCCCTTTGTCTAGTGAATATATTATAAGATAAAGTTGCCTTGTAAAAATGTGTTAGTCACAGGTAGCATGCTTTTGGTCAGCATTTTGGATTGCTGCAAGTAGGCTTTTGTCTCATAGTGTGGTTATACGAAGGGCAACATTATCAGGTGGAAAGCTTGCACACAGCAGTTTGTAAGTCTCTTCCATTTATAGAAGATACTTCTTATAATGGGGGCTGGTTGGAGCCTTTTCAGTAGAATGCAAATGACATCTTAAGCGGGCAGGCCTAGGACTCTGACAGTGAAGTAACTTGATACAAATTATGTCATGTCTAGCCATGCTAACCGCACTGTTGAACGTAAATGTACATTTGGCGGGAAGTAGTGTATGTGAGTATCTCTGGTACTTGTTTTGTACAGTTTGGAAACCTTAGGAAATGCATCCTTCAAGATGTATTTTGGAGAGCCTCTGAGGATATTTAAATTGAATGACTCATTGTCAGCGAAAAATTGTTGTTTATGGAAAGTCGGTTGACCTGCATTTGAGTCTGTTATTTGTGTTATATTTGAAATTTCGGATGTAGCTAGCTTGGAGAAAGACATTGGATAAGTTCATTAACTCATTTAGCCCGATGCACATATTTCCCAAATTTTGGAGGCATCTAACGACTATGTACCTGTTGCAGGAGATGGATCGAACATGATAATTCAAGGGTACTACCCTTGAATTATCGTGGTCAACCAATCTCCTGCTGTAGTGCATAAGCGCTGAATGGGTTAACCAGCTTTGTGCCTCTTCAACATTTCGTAAGTAATAATTAAATAGCACCAGACACGTCGGTGTTAGACATTGTTGCTGAACTGATGCAAAACACCAGATACATCATTGTTATACATGAATTGACACAATGCTGTCCCTCCCTCTCTGACAGTTTGATTTAGGAAGACCGCCTCTATTTTTCATATCAGTGATATCTGTAAACGTTTTCTGGATAAAGTGGGAACATGCCTGCAGGCTCATATACTGATATAGAGTAGACTTTATGGGCTGGTTCATCACATCTTGTTTATATTTGGGCTGTCATACAGTTTTGTTGCCAGTTTTGCATGCATCCCTTACCTGGGTGTTTGTGTTCTCTGATCTAATATTGCAAAAGTTGTGTTATCTTTGTCTGATGGTGGTGTACAATGCACAGAAATGTCCAGCGTACACACACACATAGAGCTCAGATAAACAGTATGCATGTACAGCGATTTTGTTGTTCTTATTTCCCCTGGAGCGATGTTCCTTTGCCTAACCCATTTAACGCCACTGCCGCATTTTCACATTTTGAAGATGTTATGTACTATGGGACTATGGTATGTACCAGTTGCTGGAGATAGATCGACCATGATAATTTAAGGGTAGTGGCTGAAGGTGCCAAGCTCATCTGGCACTACCCTTGAACTATCATGGTCGATCCATCTTGTGCTTTAGAGCACTGGGACTAAATGGGTTACAGTAATTTTTAGCACAGCTTTTCTGAGATGGTAGTATGTACTATAGCATACATACCTAAAGTGGTGTATGCAGTGTATTGATAACACATTATTTTATGCAAGCTAAGAGAATGAGAATATGAGAGCCCCAGCCTACCCCTCCCCCAAACAATATATTTATTCTAATTAACACGGTAATTAAGCAAGCCCACGTCAACAAAGACACCCAATACCTTTATTACCTAGCCATTTTAGTTCCACTCCAGAAATCATTCAAGCTACGTTTGGGGGAGGGGTAGGCTGGGGCTCTCATATTCTCATTCTCAGAATAATTAATTCTAGAATGAGAATATAAGATTTGAAAACCAATCAAATCGATAAATGCCACATCGATCAACTAATTATTGTAATCAACTAGCCATTTAGACAAACCCAACGCCACCCAATACACCCAATAACTTTATTACCTAGCCATTTTAGTTCCACTCCAGAAATCATTCAAAGCAACGATTTTTGATCAGCTACCAACCTGCGATTATTAAGCCAGATCCACCACTCCCACCTAAATAATTAATGCTGTCATTGACTTTTTTAAACAAAGGCTAATTATTCAATCGGCATTTACAGTTTTACCTTTGTCAATGTAAACGACTCATTTACGATCAGCTGTTTTCGAGAAATGACTACTTGCGTCATTGTGGGAATTCCCGTTAGGCATTATTGCCGCAACCCCCCCCCCCCCCAGTCAGGTCCCCCAACCCCTTGGAAACAAAAGGCTAGTTAAAATATCTTCCCGAGAAATACACACCACCCACCCCCACACCCCACCACTCGATGCTGTCAGAGTTGGCCTTCCAGAGAATACTTCCTGTTCATACCACCATGGTAAACAATAGTCCTCTATGCCCAAATAGTGTGTCTCTCTCTCTCTCTCTTTCTCTCTCTCTCTCTCTCTCTCTCTTTCTCTCTCTCTCTCTCTGACGCCAATAGTTTTACCCCCAGAGAATAATAATGTGGGCTCCTGAGAATCCTATTTAAGAATCAATACATTTATTTAATCCTCTCCGTATTTAAACTAACGCGCTCCAGCACTTACCACCAATTTCTTAATCGCCTAACCGTCCTAGTTCCATTTCAAAAATCATTCAAGCTACGTTTTTTGATCAGCTGACAACACACGATTATTAAGGCAGATACCCGACCCCACCTAAATAATTAATGCTGTCATTGACTGCTTTAAACAAAGACTAATTACAACACAGTCAGTATATAGTACTGAATACCTAGTCAAACCGTCACGCGTCACCGGTTTATAACACACACACACACCCGCTTAGTGTACATAAGCGGAACAGCCAGCTGGCTAATTTTGGCTCATCATAGGCGAAAAATCTTTCTCGAGCAGTGAAGAACATTCTCGATTCTAAAACTGTCCCCCTACAACTGAAACTGTCCCCACACCACTGAAACTGTCCCCATCAAAACAAGGGGGACAGTTTTGCATTCTAGAATGTTCTAAAGCACGTGTTTGCTGTTGTAATCGTCCCATAAATAGCGTACATGTCGTAGTTGGCTACACGTCAGCGTTTGCTGATTCACATCCTGTAACCTGTTCCCACGAAAGGGACCTTAAGTCGCTTTTGGTCGAATGGAGCTACAGGCCGAAAAGAGTGCAGGGGGTCATCTTGGGTTAGTTCGAGTGATCAACTGTAAATGCATGTTTCTCACTTAATAACCAATCTACAACAATAGTTTGTGCATCAAATTAATTTGTATTGATAGTAGATTGTAATGGTGTAAATATCTCAAAACTCAAAATTTCCGACTTATGGTCCCTTTTGTGGGATATAGAGGTATAAAGTCGACTCACAGTCTAGGATGTTCCAAATGACGTGTTTGCTTATGAAATCGTTTGCAATACTGTAGGTATAAAAGTAAACCAACAGCCAATAATCATTCTTTTCCGATTACATCGTACCAGTAGGACAGTAAGCAGGGTCAAACGATAGCCAGGCATAAATGGCGAGCCACCAAAACAAATATGTTGAGGAAATGGAGATTGGTGAAAAAACGTACACTCAAGCTTTTTTAGACGAGCTGACAAAAGACGAGACTCTTGCTAAAAGTCGCCTACGCATAGACTTAGCAAGAGCGAAAAATAGAAAGGAAACATGTTTTCAAAACATGAAAAAGACAAAAAAGAGAATTAAAATTATGGTTGAAAAGCTACGTGAGCAACAATCATCGTTTGACGCAGCGGTAGCTGACATACAGAGGCTAAAAGGTCTCCTTAAAGAAGAAAAAAGTGGCTAAATGTGGCAGTGGTTTTTTCTACACGTCTTTGGCATACCTCGCGAGGGGGAGCCATAAATACCTTCTAGGTATTCTGATGAGACCTAACAGGTTGAAATGGCTCACAGGTTAGTACTCTATTTTTCATAGTTTGAGATCTTTCTTTCTCATATGGTGTGAAATCTGTGACACTAACCTTTGAAAGCTCTGACATTTCCAAATCAACTCCAGCGTTATCCAGGGCCTTTTGAAAGCATTTGTGTACCCAGGTAAGGGAACTGTGTAATTTAGTGTAACACATGACCGCTTTTGAATACCAGGAAGGTGTTCGCTTTCAATAGGCGTGTAGTGAAATAAACACCATTACAAGTAGGGACAGGAATATCAGAGATAGGCGGAACGGGACTTCACCCCCGCGCTGGGAAAAAAAGTAAATTACAAGTACATGATAAGGTAACCTATAAGTTACTTTCAACTGACACATAACTTATAGGTTACCTTATCACGTACTTGCAAGTTAGTTGTCACAAATTCTTATAAGTGACTTAAAATAAGAACTTATAAGAACCTAAACATAAGAACTTGTAAGTTCTTAACCCAAGTCACAACTTACTTGGACAGAATTTCCAAGTTACAAGGACAACAAGAAAACTTCTTTTTCTCAGTAGTACTCTGGTGGTGGGGCTGATGGCGTCAAATGAGCATGCATAAAAGGCATGACATCTCTTTGTGAAGAGTATTTCAGAATTAATGAATGATTACCAAAACTGATCTTTACTTGCCTAACAGTCCGTAAACTTTTTTCATAGTTTCTTCTACACCTATTTTCTTTCCTTCCTCTAAAAAAGATTGCTTTAGCTCTTCAACATTCGCGGGTTGACTACGCATCTTATTCTGTATTTCAGACTTCTGTTGCTTGTAATTTGCTAAATCATCCTGGACTCTTTTAAATTCGTTATCGTCAATTTCATTATTTTCCAAAGCCTTACTAATAATAAGTTTCATACTCGTCAGCTTAGCTGCTGCGAGCGTACTTAATGCTTCATGCTTCTGCAACTTCATATAAAATCTTTTGTTAATAGCTTCCATACCAAAGCATGCTAGACTTGTGACAAGACCAATACCTTCAACAGCAATTCCTACGACACTTCCCACCCCCGTTGCAAACAGAGTTATACCTCCTACAGATAATCCGGCTGAAACCACCCCCATGGCCATTGATGTGTTGTGTACAGAATTGAAAACCGTATTGTAACGGCGTTTACACCTCGAGTATTTTGCTTGTTCTTCTTCCAAATACTTCAACGCTTCTGTAATATTCATTAAACGGAATGAATCTGCCTTTAATGTTTTATCACGCTCAATAGGCTCAAGCTGCTCAGGTGGTATTTGTGGATACAAGTTCACCATTTTTTATGACAAATATTTTTTTAATCAGCAATTACATTTTGCAACTCTTCAAAAGTATACAATTTGCTAGCATAATAAAATGCAACAAGATCAATGTGTTCAAGGTTTATGTAAGTTAGACGAACAAAAGTTGTTTTGTCGACCACCACCTTGACAGTGGGAATACTGCTTGAAACATTAATAACATCATTATTTTTTGTAATGGCAATAAAGACCTTTGATGATTCTGTTACTGTTTCATTCCATGTAAGTTTAATTCCTTGTGCAATTTGAGCCTCTTTTGCAGAAGCAACAGATTTCATGATAATTTCAAATACTATTGTCGCTTCTCTAGCCACGACTAAGCTTGCTGGCATAAACACAACAGAAGTATCTGATCTACCCTTTCTAGTTGTAAGAAGATACCGCCGTCTCTCATAATTTTCAACTTTCAGTTTTTCTCTGCTATTGTTGTCTAGGGCAAAACTTGGAACAAGGCTTACAATAAGCGGCCCAGAATTAACAACCTTCCTAAACACTAAGGCGCCTTCATCATCAGTGTATACATAAGGACTAATAAATTCAATCTTTATGTCCCAGTCAATTGTTGGAGGTGGTGCCGGTACAGGTGAAACAACCCACTTATTTCCCACATGTATTAAGTTGTAAGGCGCATTATTTACAGGTGGAGTAGGTACAGTAACATCACGCAGCTGACCAAGTTTAGGAATCTGTTTTTCACCATCTTTCATGTCAACAATTACTTTCCTTTTGTACATGCCATTTGAATCAAGTTCAAAACCATATATTTCTCCAATTTCCCCTTCCTTCTCAAAATCCTGCACGTCTGCCAAATCTTTTAACTCTGTTACTGGACATGCAACTGGTATGATTCTAGGCTTTGGACCAAGACCACTCATTTTTTATAAACAAAAATAAAATTATTTAATTTCTAACACAACACTAAAATCATGCATAAGAACTGGTTTACCATCCTGATTAGTTACAGATATACTCAGTGATTCAAAGAAACTAGAACCTAATTTCTTAAACTGCAAATTAGGAAATCTAACAACCACACTTTCACAATAGGGTGCAGTTCCAGTTGGTAAGCATCTCAACAAAGTTGATGGTTTTCCATTGTGTACATTTTCAGTCGTGTTTAGTTCTTTTAAATAAACATTTAGAAATGTGTGTACTGACAAATGAACAGGATATGTTCCAGTTATTTTAGTTACAACTGACGTATAATACCATCCACTAGTACCATTATCTGTAAAACCCATTACCCAATTTACAGGCATTGTATTTCTGTCTATTAAACCAAGTAAATATGCAAGTTCAGTTGAAAATAAAGGTATAGTGCCTGTAGGAATTTCTAATTCAACAAACAAGTTAGCCTGATTTAAAGTTGCTTTAATTTTTAAATTATTTTGAAACCATGTAGCTAAAGTACAAAAGTCATAATACCCAGATGGTATAAAGTGTGTATTAGTGTCCAAGCCACTATTACCAGCATTAACATAACTCATATAAAAACTTGTATTATCCGTTACATTAAACCACTTTACTGTATAAAACATTTCATGGATAGCCACAGCCTTGTTACCATCATCCCCCACCCGGGTCTGCCCTGGGGGACTTGGGTGGGGTTAGGTACTTTTTAGTTCCCAGGGTCACCCTGGTCAGCCCCACAGGGTGAGTTTTTCTCTCTATTCTGGGGCATGTGTTTCTGTCTACCCGAGGTCCATTCTCCTGTATTTGCCTTTTTAAAACTCTCCCTACTGTCTGCACTGCCTGTAGCTCTTGATATTGGATGTGTGTTGCTAAATGGTCTTAGCTTTATTTAGGCCCCATGTGTTAGGTTTATTTAATGTATTTGACCGGCTGGCGACATACATTCAATGTTCTGTTTAGTTTTTTTTTCACAAGCAGTGCAGGCACGTCCTGAGAAAGCCTTGTTGCTGTCGGGACGTTAAGCAATGTACAATCAATTGTTACCATCACGATTATCAATCCCATTAGTTAACCACACTGGTTTGCTTGTGTAAAGATTTGTTAAGGTTATAAACATTTTTATTATCTCATAAAAAAAAAAAAGGATGGAATTTAAATCACCAACAATTAATACTGTAAATGCATACCAATTTAATGTGGATGCCAAATACAATGTTGCACCAACCTATGAACAAAAAATAATTCAACTAAATCAGCTTGATATAGCTTTGTCTGAAGGAGATTTATTTCAAGTAAAAGTACCAAATCCATTTGACCATTACCTAAACCCTCCAATTACAGATGACTCTACTGCAAGAAAGTGGTCTTCAAGCCCACTACAGATGTTTCAAAACCAACTTAACTTTGCTATACTGTGTTCAACTACAGGCTGTGGCGTTTCTTTTACAGACCACTTGAATCACTCAAACAAACTGATTAAGTCTGTCTATCGTTTCCACATGTATTACCAGCTTAGAAGAATACTATCAGAACTGCATACACCATTACCAACTGAATCCAGTTTTAATCAGTTTAACAATCCCATGGATTTGAAAGCATTTGAACGGATCTGTAATGAATTTAACATAAGCACTAAGTATGACTTCACACAAAAACTTGATGATCACCACGGCATTGGTACATTATATTATGCTTTGAGTCACAGACAATACCCTCAAGATTACTGGCCTCCCTACACTTCATTCTCATCAAAATCTGAAGTGTGGTTAGGCTCAATAGAACAGAAACAGTCTAATGCCTGGACCACATTTGTCTTAGATAAATCTGACGGGTTTACCCCCCACCCGGGTCTGCCCTGGGGGACTTGGGTGGGGTTAGGTACTTTTTAGTTCCCAGGGTCACCCTGGTCAGCCCCACAGGGTGAGTTTTTCTCTCTATTCTGGGGCATGTGTTTCTGTCTACCCGAGGTCCATTCACCTGTATTTGCCTTTTTAAAACTCTCCCTACTGTCTGCACTGCCTGTAGCTCTTGATATTGGATGTGTGTTGCTAAATGGTCTTAGCTTTATTTAGGCCCCATGTGTTAGGTTTATTTAATGTATTTGACCGGCTGGCGACATACATTCAATGTTCTGTTTAGTTTTGTTTTTTTTCACAAGCAGTGCAGGCACGTCCTGAGAAAGCCTTGTTGCTGTCGGGACGTTAAGCAATGTACAATCAATCAATCAACTGACGGGTTTACTCAAGCAGGAGTCGAGCGCGTAAATGAGTCAATCAGAACATATGTCTGGTGTTTACTAGGAGCACAATAACTAACAAAATCGAATATTTTAAACGGGAGTGGTAAATTTGAAGCACAAAAACAGTTTCTTGCTAATCTAGAAGATTCAATCAACTCAACAGTTGATCTCCCATCAAGCATACAACGCTACCAAGACGTTCTCAGATATGCTAGATCAAAAGTTGACTTTGTAGTTGGTATTGGGTTATACATGTTGCCATCAGACCTTCAACTCCAAATGGGGACAATAACAAATTATAATAATGAAATCATTGTCGCTGGTCGTGATCAGAAATTAGGACTCAACCAATCAGTAAACACACATTTACAGTCAATAATAATGCCAGCACCAGTAACATCACCACCCGTACAGGCAGCCCTGGTAACACCAGTAATGTCAATAACAGCCCCAGCCCCGGCACCATCACCATCACCAGCACCAGCACCGTCATCAAACACCCATGAGTCAGAGAGAACAGCATTGGTAATAGGTCTCACTGGATTAGGGGTATTACTTCTTTACCTGTTTCATTAAATAACCCACTATCAATCCTCCTACTGTCACCAAAAAGACCCACACATGTTCTGCCATAAACCCTACTGCCTTTGCCGCTGTACTAATCAACCAACTGACAACCGTGCCTAAAATGCCAGGCAAAGCGTCCATTGCTTTCACAGCCAATTTCTTAAGCAAGTCTGATATGTGAGACAGTTGTTTCTTTACCCACGACTGTAAGTCTTTTGGATCTGTGGGGACTGGGGTTGGTGGTGCTGGAGGTGGAGAACCACCCCCAGAGACAGCCAACACAACAGTACTAATAATAAATCCAAGAGCTGTAATTAAACTAGCAATTGTGATACCCTGTTCTCTGAAAAGTGTTTTAAGTCTCTCAGACAGAGTAGTGTCTTCCCCCCACCCGGGTCTGCCCAGGGGGACTTGGGTGGGGTTAGGTATTTTTTAGTTCCCAGGGTCACCCTGGTCAGCCCCACAGGGTGGGTTTTTCTCTCTATTCTGGGGCATGTGTTTCTGTCTACCCTTTGTCCATTCACCTGTATTTGCCTTTTTAAAACTCTCCCTACTGTCTGCACTGCCTGTAGCTCTTGATATTGGATGTGTGTTGCTCAATGGTCTTAGCTTTATTTAGGCCCATGTGTTAGGTTTATTTAATGTATTTGACCCGCTGGCGACATACATTCAATGTTCTGTTTAGTTGGTTTTTTTTTTCACAAGCAGTGCAGGCACGTCCTGAGAAAGCCTTGTTGCTGTCGGGACGTTAAGCAATGTACAATCAATCAATCAATCAATCTGTAAACACACATTTACAGTCAATAATAATGCCAGCACCCAGTAAACATCACGCACCCGTACAGGCCAGCCCTTGTAACACCTAGTATTGTCAATAACAGCCCCAGCCCCGGCACCATCACCATCACCAGCACCCAGCACCGTCATACAAACACCCTGAGTTAGAGAGAACAGCATTGGTAATAGGTCTCACTGGATTAGGGGTATTACTTCTTTACCTGTTTCATTAAATAACCCACTATCAATCATCCTACTGTCACCAAAAGACCCACACATGTTCTGCCATAAAACCCTACTGCCTTTGCCGCTGTAACTAATCAACCAACTGACAACCGTGCCTAAAATGCCAGGCAAAGCGTCCCATTGCTTTCACAGCCAATTTCTTAAGCCAAGTCTGATATGTGAGAACAGTTGTTTCTTTACCCACGACTGTAAGTCTTTTGGATCCTGTGGGGGACTGGGGTTGGTGGTGCTGGAGGTGGGAGAAACCACCCCCAAGACAGCCAACACAAACAGTACTAATAATAAACTCCAAGAGCTGTAAATAAACTAGCAATTGTGATACACCTGTTCTCTGAAAAAGTGTTTTAAGTCTCTCAGACAGAAGTGTGTCTTTCCCCCCACCCGGTTCTGCCCAGGGGACTTGGGGTGGGAGTTTAGGTATATTTTTAGTTCCCAGGGTCACCCTGGTCAGCCCCCCACAGGGTGGGTTTTTGCATCTCTATTCTGGGGCATGTGTTTCTGTCTACCCTTTGTCACATTTCACCTGTATTTGCCTTTTTAAAACTCTCGCCTACTGTCTGCACTGCCTGTAGCTCTTGATATTGGATGTGTGTTGCTCAATGGTCTATAGCTTTATTTAGGCCCATGTGTTAGGTTTATTTAATGTATCTTGACCCGCTGGCGACATACATTTCAATGTTTCTGTTTAGTTGGTTTTTTTTTTCACACCAGCACGTGGGCAGGCACGTCTTCTGAGAAAGCCTTGTGCTGTCGGGACGTTAAGCAATGTACAATCAATCAATCAATCAATCAGTAGTGTCTTCATTAAGTGATTTTTTTGAATAGTTTCTCTAATCCTGTTGACTTGGTGTTTTCAGGTTTTTCCCTGCCCAATACTAAATCGCTTCTAACCTCGCTGAATGCTTCTTATCTATATAACAATCATTTAATCATTGTAATCTGTGCTGCTTTCCTTTCTTTCATTTCTGTGTGTCAAGATGTCCCATTGTATCTGCTGTAGCCAGTTTCTCTTTTTCATCGTTCCCTATTGTGTTTTATCAAGCCCACACCAGTTTTTGGCCAACATTATTTACCATCCTCCCCTCTTATCGTCTGCAATGACATTTATCCAAGCCCATAAGCCTCACTCCCGCATTGACCCAAAGGTGGATCATTATTTTTTGTTTTTCAATAGCTGTCATTTATTTGTCCCTTCAGTAAATGAAGGTTTCTTGTATCACCCACTGTGTTTGCCTTATTTGTCGGTAGGCTTGTTACTGGTGCAATTTCAATTTGTTGCCCTCGTTGGCAAGCTTTGTTTGCGTGTCGTGAAGCACACATAAAAAGTCTTGGGGGAACAGGAGACCCTCCAATACCAAGGTTATCTTGCCAACCCAGAGTTATACCACCGACTTCACCTTTAATTTGTACTTAAAGCCCTCAAACTTAGAAGGATTATTTTTTATGTGTTAGATATATTTTTCCCTCTGTCTGTATTTACAAATAAATGTCCTTTATCATATTTCAAACAATGATTAGGATCTATTACATCTGGGCGCGCTCCAACACTGTCATAAAATGAGTTTACTTTTGTCTTTTAACAGTTCATGATACAAAGGAGAAGTAGTTTACCATTCCAGTCATATCTGTGATACTGGTATCTGAGACATTCATGTCATCCATTTTAAACTCTTCATGATTAAATCCTCCTGCTGCCATTGTTTTATTAATTTATTATTTTTTATTGTGCTAATAAAAATGACACAGTCTTACGGATCAAAGTTAGACCCATACAGAAAACTACGTGAGCCTCTGGGTTGTTAAGGGCATTCGACAATCGATAGTCATCACAAACAATCATAGTACAATAGACCAGAACCAAACACTTACAGTCAAGTTTCCAACCTAGGCCCCAGTGACGTTATTTCCCCACCCGGGTCTGCCCTGGGGGACTTGGGTGGGGGTTAGGTATTTTTTAGTTCCCAGGGTCACCCTGGTCAGCCCCACAGGGTGGGTTTTTCTCTCTATTCTGGGGCATGTGTTTCTGTCTACCCTTTGTCCATTCACCTGTATTTGCCTTTTTAAAACTCTCCCTACTGTCTGCACTGCCTGTAGCTCTTGATATTGGATGTGTGTTGCTAAATGGTCTTAGCTTTATTTAGGCCCCATGTGTTAGGTTTATTTAATGTATTTGACCGGCTGGCGACATACATTCAATGTTCTGTTTAGTTTTTTTTTTTTCACAAGCAGTGCAGGCACGTCCTGAGAAAGCCTTGTTGCTGTCGGGACGTTAAGCAATGTACAATCAATCCCAGTGACGTTATTGTTCCTGGCACTGCACGCCTTGCATTTAATATTGAACTATCATCAGATGCAGACATAAACAGAACACTAGTTGACAATCTTGGCAGAGCAATTGTTAAAACTATTAAAGTTAAAACTTGAAGGAAAGGAAGTGTTTAGTTCTTGATGACTCAGATGTGTTCTACTGTTACAAAGACCTTTGGCTAACAGAGAGAGACGAGAAGGACGTATTTCCAAGGCATACAGTCTGATAATGTTGGTAAATTCGAATCGGCGCCGGAGATTAAAGTAACTAATACAGCCATGGATGTTATAATGGCCGAAAACATATGGATCCAGATTCTACATTCCACTTGAGTTTGAAATCCTAACAGCTCATCTACCTTATTATCAAGGAGGCACTGAATGACCGTCTGAGCTTTGAACTAACACTTTCACATGACTACTCCAAAGTTATAAAATCATCTGCCACAGATGCAACATATAAGATCTCTAACATTTCCTTGGAATATGAAATTGTCACACATACTGAACTAGCCAGACTCATTCAAAATCAGTACCAGTCAAGACTTCCAATTTATTATGACAGGGTGATTAGACATAGTTTAATACCCAAATAGACAAGGCGACCAATGTGGAATATAAACTTCAACCACACTGCTAGGTCATGAAGGTATTCTTATGTTGTTAGTTGAAACCAGCGGCCTCCATACAAACGGGATGCAAGAAAAAATTCGTACATTCCTAATGATTACACCATTTGTCCTGTCAATCGAAGGCCCGTCTAATAGTGTACGCATCTGGAACTGTTACTCTTATCAACACTACGACGAGATCACAAAATAGATTTTTGCCAGGAGGGTAGGATTAGAGATAATACCCCAGCAAACATTGCGGCAAAAGATCTACATCTGTATGATGTTAGGATCGGCCAATACCTGACAAACAAATATGCACTGCTGCTAGACCTTGTAGTACAGATGACGATACTTATGGGTCAGGACGAAACTGTTGAG